>JAQQSK010017128.1:0-10213 GCA_028658325.1 Potorous gilbertii | reverse complement strand
TGTCGATTTTCTAAGGCAAAATGCCTTCCACACTCAGAGAAAGAAATATGAAGTCATTCGCAGAATGTAGCATATCATGTTTGTGTGTGTGTGGGTTTTAGTGTGTTATGTTTTGATTTGTTATATGATGTCTTCCACTTATCTCAGTGTGACTACATAACATCACTATAGTTTCCATTGGTTCTTGACGCTGATGGAGTTGAGTGTGAATCCCAACATAAGGCTAGCTACATGAGTGATCTTGGGTTAGGCCAATGTATTTGATCACTTCAATTTGCTCATATCTAAAATAATGAGGCCGGTCAAGATTACTTCTAAGAATGATTTGACTCCAAATATAAGATTTTATACTAAAGCAGTCACTGACCCTCTATGTATTCTGGTGAAATGACTCTCATATGTAATTAAGGGTTAACATTCTTCTGAGGAGCAATTTCTTATGATACCTCTAACGTGGTAGTTGCCCAGCCCTCATACTTTACTTTAAAAAAGGATCTCATGCCCTTCGTTCAGAATGTTTTTCATCTCACTAAGTTACCTTTCTTGAGAACACTTCCCCTTTTGAAATACTCAATAGGACATAATGACTCAAATTCAACTTGAAGCCCGGAGTCCTGTGTTTGAATTCTGCCTCTGCCACTTATCTGCTGGGTGAGCAAGAATAAACCACTTAACTTCTCCACATTTCAGGTTCCTCATCTATAAAACGGGATATTTTCCCACAATTATCTTGTAGAATTATTTAATGTTTAAATGAGGCATACTTGCTAAGACATTTTGCAAACTTTAAATTATCAGTTACTCTTACTATTCAAAGTAATTGGTGTTTTTTCTTTCTTTTAAACCAGACATGTGATTTCATTGAATTCAAGGATATCCCTCCCAGTAAGCACACATTTAATCCAGTGCTTCACAACTTTTGGACTGAAAGTTTTACCTATGTAATTATAGGCGATGTGATTTGTCCAGGGTCATAGAACAAGGAGTGGGGCATGAAAGAAGTTTTCCTGACTCAATTTTTATTCTACCTACTCACTTATCTCAGTCAGGCTTTAGACTCTCCCTTCCCTTTTGACTTGAAGACACTCATTACCCTAATATACAATTTTATCTAAAATGTGAAATACCTGGCTGCAATATAAGTATACAATTTAAAACTATAACTAGGAGTTATATCAATATGCCAGATGTTAATCATCAATAAATATGATTTTGATTCATTTCTCCCTTTCTTCAGTTACACATAAACTTGTTACCATGAAAGCAATTTACTATCACCAATTAACTTGAAGATGAAAGGGAGATGAACCACATTCCTTAGGACTGAGGATGATGTGTCCCTTCTTTCACACTGTACAGATTTCATTCTTAATAGAATAATCAGTTTCATGTGGAGATTCATGATTGTCTCAACTTGGAATTAAAATAACTGGATTTTTTAGGTGAGATATAGGTAAGTTCTCATTAGAAGACATGAAGAGAAAGGGAAAGAACCAACATAACTATGGGGAAATCAGGAATTTCGCAGAGGATTGACCAAAATGGAGAATAAAAACAATGTAACTGAATTCATTCTGTTAGGTCTTACCCAAAGTCCAGAGCTTCAAAAAACATTCTTTGTCACTTTTTAGTCATATATGTTACCACAGTTGTAGGAAATATTCTTATTATCACAACCATAACAGCCAGCTAAACTTTGAGATCACCCATGTACTTTTTTCTAACCTTCTCATCTATCGTAGAGATCTATAAATCTCCTATACTAGAAAAGTCTGCTCTTCAGTCATTGCTCCTAAGATGATTGTGGAGTGACGTTACGAAAAGACAATCATCTCCTTGGAAGGCTGTCTGACACAATTCATTGCAGAGTATTTTTTGGTGGTGTTGGAATCACCCTCCTTTTGGTCATGGAGTATGGTCACAACGTGGCCAACTCCAAACCCCTGCACTACATGACCATCATGAATCCCAGGGTGTGCCATCTGATAGTGGCAGTAGCCTGGATGGGAGGCTCCATACATGCCACTATGCAACTTCCTTTCATGGCCCATCTTCCCTTTTGTGGCCCTAATGTTATTTACCACTTCATGTGTGATTTGCTCCCATTCCTGAAACTGCCCTGCATGGATACTCAAGTTCTCGGCCTTTCAGTCATTGCTAACAGTGGGGCAGTGTACCTGTTAATCTTTCTCATACTAACTGTCCCGATGTAGTTATGCTATTGTCCCTGAAGGATGGTAGTTCAGAAGGAAGCTCTCGCTTCACGGTGGTGGTGTTGTTTTTTACTCCCTATATATTCTTATATGTGAGGCCAGTAATCACTCATATTATATACAAACCTATATCTGTATGTCTTACTACGATTACTCGTATGTTAAACCCCTTAATCTATAGCCTCAGGAATACAGAGTCTAAAAATGCTATGAGGAAACTCTGGGTCAAATGAATGACTCTTGACTTTTAAAGAAAAGTCAGTTTAACAATTGGATGACATTCAAATGCAGTAGAAGGTTGAAATATTTTTTAATTTGTAAATTAAAAATAATAAACTTAAATCCAAAATGAGGAAAGAAAAAAAAATGCCCCTTGCACAGTATAATGTCAGAGAGTATTCCAAATACATAACAATAAATTTCCAACTCAAGAAAGCCTATACAATAAATATTATTGTTGTATTGAGAGGATTCCATCCTTTTGTTGCTTCCTTGTTTATTTTTTTTGTTCTCTGCCAGGTACATTTTATTTTGTTCTTCTACCTACCCTTTCCTCTTCTCCCCCAGAAGAATACAATTAAGTATGGATATACACACACACACGCACACACACACACTTATGTGCCTATGTATACACACACAAATATATAAATACACATACACATGTACATGTATATGTTTATGTATATGTATATACACATATACAAAAACATGTGTATATACATGTGTGTATGTATATATACACACATGTGGGTGCATATATGCATATGTGTGCATATATACATGAATATATAGACATAGACTCTAATATTTATGCATATATAAATATATATATAAGCATGCACTTACCCGTACAAATACACATTTATCTATACATGTACTTAGAAATCAATAGTCATAATCATATATAGAATATACCTCCACATGCATCTACGTAAGACTATGCCTCACTTATTTATCCTCTGTTTCTCTGAGTGTGGATGATCTCTTCTTTCATAAGGACAGACAAGTCTTTCCATATTTTTCTATATTCACCAACTAGTCTTTTCTTATGCCACAGCAATATTTCCACCTTATTCTGTATGGTTGTTTTAAATAGCCCAAAATACCATTGCGAGATATGGGTGACAGTATAATTTCCCTATTTTCTCTTTTGTTTAAATCTATTCTAACATTAGCTTTGTCGAAGATCGCGATTACCAATTCTGCTCCTCTTCCTATTCAAATTCTACTCGATTTTTATTTTGTGTTTGTGTGTATCTCTTATTTCCTATTTCTTCTCACTCCTGCATTTGAATCCACTTCCTTGCCCTGCTATTATTTAATAATCTCCCCTGCAATCATCTCTCCCTTCAACTTCCATTCCTAGTAATCTTAAATCTTTCTAACATACTTTTAACCTATTCCCTTACATTTTTGTCTAGACATCCCTTATCCTCTCCACCTCCCTATTCTATTAGCTTTATATTTCTTTCTCAATTTAGATAATTTTTATACTCCTCTCAAAATACCTGAATTGTTCCCTCTTTAACTCAATCCTGATGAAAGTTGATTTGCAGAACTGCCTCCTCCCCCGTCTGTTTCCTGTCAGTTCTTCCTCTTGCACATGATTTATGTAAGAGAATTATTCCTTTTTTCTGTTCCTAAACAGCTTCAGGTTTTAAAATCATGTTATGCTATGTGTACCACAATATTTCTATGGGCTACCCAACTGCTAACAGCAATCTTAAAAACACATTTTATATTGTATATACACATACATTATAAAAGCACATTTTATATTGTATATACACATACATACACACACATATATACGTATTTACATATATACGTACACATATACACACATAGTATAACAACATAAAACAGCAACAGATAGAAATAGAAATTCCATTTAAAACTACTGCACACATTATAAAATATTTGGATAGTTTCCAGTCAAAAGAAACACAGAAACTATCTAAGGAAAATTACAAAACACTTTTCACACAAATAAAGTTAGATCTATATAACTGGAAAAACACCAGATGCCTTTGGGTAGGCCAAACTAATATAATAAAAATGATAATTCTGCCTATATCAGTTTATTTATTCAATGCCATACCAATCAAACTAACAAGAAATACTTTACAGGGTGAGAAACAACAATAACAAAATTCATCTGAAAGAAAAAAATGCCCAGAATATCAAGAAAATTAATGAAAGAAATTCTAGGGAAGGTGTCCTAGCCACATGAGATCTTAAACTGTATTGCAAAGCAGGAATCATCCAAAGCACGTGGTACTGGCTAAGAAATAGAGTGATGGAGCAGTAGAATACATTAGGTACACAAGACACAGTAGTCAATGACTATAGTAATCTACCTTTTGATAAACCCAAAGACCACAGGGCTTGGGAAAAGAATTCATGATTTGACAAAAACGACTGGGAATATTTATAGCAGATTTTTCAGGGAAGCTAAAAACTGGAAATTGAGGGCATGTCCATCAATTGGGGAATGGCTGAACAAATTGTGGTACAGGAATGTAAAGAAGTACTATTGTGTGCTATAGGAAAGGATGAGCAGGCACACCAGAAAAAAAAAAAAAACATGGAAAGATTTATAGGAACTGATGCTGAGTGAACTGAGCAGAAGCAGGAGAAAAATTACGCAATAAATAGCTGCAATGACTGATTTTGATTGACATAGCTCTTCTCAGAAATTCCAAGACCTAAAACAACTACAAAAGAGTCATGATACAAAATTCCATTCACATCCAGAGAGAGAAATATGCAGTATGAATGAAATCGCAGCATACTATTTGCTCTCTTTTTTTATTTCTCATGGTTGCCCAAAATCTTTCTAATTCTTCTATACAATATGACTAATGTGAAAATATTTTGGGGGAGGAGCCAAGATGGCAGAGTAGAAAGACACACCTCTTACCCCACAGTGCATAAAATACCTGAAAAAGAAGAACTCTCAATAAATTATGGAGCATCAGGAGTCACAGAACAAGTTAGTGGAGGAAATTTCTATCTCAGAGAGACTTGAAAGACGGACAGGAAAGGTCTGTCGTGCACCAGACACAGAGCAGAGGCCAGCCCTGCCTTGGCTACATGGCACTGAAAAGAGCAGCTTCAAGCAGACTTCAGGGACAGAATCTCCAGTGGCAGCACAGATCCCTCAACCCACTAGCACCAAGGGTCAATGAGAGGGTCTTTTGCGATTGACAGAGAGGGGAGCAGCATCTTCCCATAACTCAGAACACCTCAGGAGGCAGCAGTAGAGGAAGTAAGGGATGTGGCTCTCAAAGTAGGCAGTAGGCCACATCCACTTTTTAAGGTGTCACCATAAACACCTTGAGGGAACTGAACCCTGTGTGGTGGCCCTGCCCCCTCCTGAGCAGCTGATCTTAATTTCACACTGAACAGCAGCCCTGCCCCCGCCAAAAACCCCTGAGACTTTGGAGCAGCTCATCTGAATTTCAGCCCCCAGTGCTGGCTTGAAGGAACTGCAGACAAGATGTTTATGGAGAGGAAAATCAGAAGTCAATTAACTGGCTGGGAAAATTCCCAAAAAACGGGAAATAATAAGACCTTAGAAGGTTACTTTCTTAGGAAACAGGTGTTTCCTCCTGTCCTTTCGGATGAGGAAGAAAAAAGCATACTGTCAGAGGAAGTCAAGGCCTCTGCCTCCAGGGCCTCGAAAGGGAACTTGAATTGGGCTCAGGCAATAGAAGACCTTAAAAAAGCCAATGAGGAGAAGGAGGTTTTAAAAATCAGAATTAGCCAAATGGAGGAGAAAGTTCAAAAGCTCTCTGAACAAAATAATTTGTTGAAAGAGAGAATTGAGTTCAGGGAAATGAATGACTTTGAGTCAAACCAAACAGTTAGTAAACAAAACCAAAAATTTGAAAAAATAGAAGATAATGTGAAACATCTCATTGGAAAAACAATTGACTTGGAAAAGAGATACCGGATAAACAACATAAAAATTATGAGACTACCTGAAAGCTACCATCAAAAAAAGAGCTTAAACATTATCTTCCATGAAATTATCAAGGAAAACTGTCCTGATGTTATAGAATCAGAGAGCAAAATAAGTATTGAAGGAATTCACCAATCACCTCCTGAAAGAGACCCGAACAGACAAACTCCTAGGAATATTATGGCCAAATTTCAGAGTTCCAAAAGCAAGGATAAAATACTGCAAGTAGCTAGAAAAAAAAGTTTGAGTACTGTGGAAATACAATCAGGATAACACAGGATCTGACAGTTTCAACATCAAGGGACCAAAGGGCTTGGAATGGGATATTTCAGAGGTCAGGAATTGAGACTGAAACCAAGAATCAGTTACCCAGAAAAGCTGAGTATAATACTTCAAGGGAATAAATGGTCATTCAGTGATATAGATGACTTTCAATTATTCATGGTGAGGAAAAGATCAGATATGTACAGAAAAATTTGACTTCCCAAGACAAAAATCAAGAGAAGCATGAAAAGGCAAACAGGAAAGAAAAAGTCATAAAAGACTCTCTAAAGCTGAACTGTTTGCATTACTACATGGAAAGAATATATTTTTAACTCAAATCTTTTTCTCAGTATTTGGGTAGATGGAGCAGTTGTACACACACACTCACACACACACACACACAAATAGATAGAGAATACAAGGTGTGTTATATCAGAAGAGATGATATCCACACAATAAAACAAAATAAAATAAAAATTAAGGTGTGAAGGAGGAAAATTCCGAGAAGAGAAAGGGAGAAATGGAACGGGGCAAGCTATAACTCATGAAAGAGATAAGAAAATCTTATTGAATGCAGGGGAAAAGGAAGAAGGGGAGAGAGGAAAAATGAAGCTACTCTCTCCACATGTGGCTGAAGGAGGGAAAAACATGCTCACTAAATGTGATATGAAAATTTATGTCACACCGCAGGAAAGCAGGAGAATAGGCGTGAGGGGAATGAAGGGAGTCACTAGAAATAAACACTTTCTAGAAGGGACAAGGTCAATAGGGGAGAAAATAAGGAGGGATAGAGTAGGACAGAGGGCAATATAATTAGTATTAAACAACATTATTATGGAAGTCTTTTGCAAAAGAACACATATTTAGTATATATTTAATTGCTTCCCTTTTCAGTGGTGCTGGGGAGGGAGGGGGAGGGAGAGGAGTTAGAATTCAAAGTACCAGAAACGAATGTTGAGAATTTTTATTGAATGTAATCAGGAAATAAGAACTACAGGGAACGGGGTATAGAAATTTATCTTGCCCTAGAAAAAAAGAGAGAAGATGGGGATAAGGGAATTTTGAGATGTGATAGAAGGGAGGGTATATTGTGGAGACAATTTAGTCAAGAGCTTGTGAAGTTAGCAACATAAATATTATTTGTGTCTCAGTTGGTTAATGTTTAAAAAAAAACTCCTTTTGTGGTCCATATTGTAAATGCTTTAAAAAGAAGTATTAGTTGACCAAGCGTTTGAATTACTTTCTCTGTTATAAACTGTGTTAAAAATGAAAAATGGAAATTAAAAACAAAAAAATAGCCACCTAAAAAAAGAAAATATTTTTAATGAGGTTGTATATGCAGAGTTTATGTCAGGTTGCACACTGTCTTGGGAAGGGAGAAGGAGGGGAGATGGTGAAAATTTAAAGCTAATGGAAGTAAATGTTGAAAACTAAAAACAAATTAAATTAAAGGAATAAGGTCTTTAGAGGTAATCAATCCATTACTAGCTTTTTCTCTTGTATTATAAATGAGAATAGTAGGACACAAAGAGATGATTTGATCAAAGAAAATTTACAGGGGGTACAAGCAGAAGAGTTAGGTTTTGTTACTATATTCTATGGCCTCAAATCCAGAACTATTTTCTTTATATTACGCAAAAGTGAGAAAACATTAGGGATTGCTTTTGAGTATTATGAAGACATTAACAAAAGGGAAGTTTAGAATCATCCTTACCGACTTCAACGTTTGAGATTCCTTGACTGCAAATAGACTTATCCAGTAGTGATCAGACTGTGCTGAGGCAGCAAGGATCTCCTTTCTCATTGGGACATTTTTAGTACTACATTCTCTACAAACGGTAGGAATTGGTTAATTACATTACTATTTTGTGACTGCTGCTGCATTTTATTCAGCTGTCTGCTTTGGTGATATAACTTCCAATTTACCAGTAGAAATTATGAACTGACTTTTCTCTTACCACTGCCAATCTTCCTTGAATCTACTGATGTTCTTTCCACACCTCACACGGAAAAAGTGAAACCACTGCTATACTGATTAACTCACCAGTCACTGGAGACACATTATCAATGGGGCATCGTTGCAATAGTGAAACAGTACTTAATGCTATTGTCAGCCAGAAGGTAATAATTGGATATCACTGAAATTCCACCTTCATCACAAGACGAACATTGTCTTAATTGCTTGTTTACTTTTTCCTGCAAAGAGGTTTCCTCTCAAGCTAAAGTGTGATTTATTACAAGCTCTATTGAATAGTATCTAATTTCTGAAACTCTGCAGAATTTTTTTTAAATTTCCAAGTGGTGTATGATAATTTAAATCCTTCTGCAATGCATAAAGTGGGTTTTTATATCAGGTAATTGGGTTTCTACAGCAGTCACTTGAATTCTTCCTCTTCATTTGGAGCAATTTTATCAATTTTATCCAGTCCTTCAAATGTTAATCTTGGCTGAAAAGCAAGAGATTAAAAAGATCTCTAACTGAACCTTCTCCCTAGTAAGGAAACGAAGCTCTGGAATATGAAGTAATTTGCCTGAAGCCAAAATGATAGAAAGCAAAATAGGTGGGATACTGACTTCTAATCCAGTAAAAAACATAATGACTAATCTTATCCAGAGAAAGGCACTGTGAGCCCTTCAGAGTGACTGCTGTGCAATTTCTGGCAAGTTATGGTCACAGAGATAGGGAAAGAAACAACACTTGGGCATGTGGAATGAGACCCAATTTCTAATTTGATCATATAAAATAGAAGAAATCCATGCGGATTTCTTGGTTACAGAGAGTTTGATAATCAAGGCTGTAAATGATCAAGTAATTCACTGGTTCCATAAAAGCAGTGACACTGTCTTTTCTTCAAGTGATTAATGATTCTTTTTGTTAGGTGGTATAATAGTTTCTCTTTAAGAATATCTCTCTCTCTCTCTCTCTCTCTCTCTCTCTCTCTCTCTCTCTCTCTCTCTCTCTTTCTCTCATTCTCTTATAAAGGAACACCACCCAGTCACGTAATACAAAGGAATTGCTCAGAGGTTGCACTAAAACATCTCAGTGTTTTTAATGCCTGATTGAAACTTTCATTTCTTTTTTCAATTTTATTTTGTAGAACCTCCTTTCGTGATGGAAATACACTTAGAGAACCTCTAGTCTATCCCAATGTATTACAGATAAGGACACTAATGCGTAAAGCTGTTAAGTGACTTTCTTTAAATCTGTAGATTTTCTATCCATAGGCTTTAAAACATGAAGTAAGACTTAATTCTAAATCCAGCATAAATTTAAATCTACCACATTGCCTATATAGTTAAATAAGAGACTGTCAGAGATGAAAGCAACTCAGACATTCCACAGTTCAACTGCAAGAGACATGCAGGAAAAATTTTGTTTTCTACTATTTTGTGGGATAATTAAATATGTAGCTGAGGGTAAATTTGAAAATATAATTTGTATAGTTAATCTCAATTTTACCAATGTTTTTGACCAAGTATTTCCTTTTTTCTTATGAATAAGATCGATGACAATACAATGAGATGGATCCATGAGTGATTTGATGGTGCTAATCACGGCATGTTGTTAATCATTCCATTTTTAAACTGGTATTAGGAACCCAGTAGATTTCTCCAGGAGTGTGTGTTTGGACCTGTACTATTTAGCACTGTTAGCATGATTCAGATAAAGTATTAGTGGACAGATTATTAGATTTTCAAATTAAACTAGCATTAGAGGAATACTCAGGATAGTAAGGAATTTACAGAGTCTGCATTCAAAATTATC
>JAQQSK010017127.1:0-10213 GCA_028658325.1 Potorous gilbertii | reverse complement strand
AAAAGAGAGGATAGAAACAATGGGGGGAAGGATAGGATGGAGGAAAATATAGTTAGTCTTACACAACATGACTATTATGGAAGTCACTTGCAAAACTACACAGATATGGCCTATATTGACTTGCCTGCCTTCCCAAAGGGAATGGGTGGGGAGGGTGGGATGGGGAGAAGTTGGAACTCAAAGTTTTAGGATCAACTGTTGAGTATTTTTCTTGCTACTAGGAAATAAGAAATACAGGTAATGGGGAATAAAAAGTTATCTGGCCCCACAGGACAAAAGAGAAGATGGGGACAAGAGAAGGGAGGAATGATAGAAGACAGGGCAGATGGGTGATAGGAGAAATTAGAATGCTCAGTGTACTGGGGTGGGTGATGGGACAAATGGGGAGAAAATTTTGGAACCCAAAATCTTGTGAAAATTAATGTAAAAAAAGTTAAATAAATAAATTTATATTATCCCTTAAAAAAAAAAAACCTAATAGCCTTCCCAACTCTTAGTATATTTGAAATCATATTTCCTCTTCAAAAAATGGAGACAATCTGTCACAATCAAAAACTCCTTCCTAAATCCATGCTTCAAATCACTTCACTGTCATCCTTCATCCTGTTTGTATTTGATCTGTTCTCAGAGGAAGAGACAGGCAAATGTCAGATAAGTTATTTGAACCCTTGATATCACTTCTTCCCATATTCTCTATGATCACACTCTTACAATTATCCCTTCTCTCAGAAATTATCAACATTTCTTCATTTGCTCATCATCCATAGTTTTGTTTTTTTTCCACCTTAACAGGTACTTTTGCAACTTGGATAAACTTCTGCTCCTAGACTACTGTTTCAGTTGAGGTTGCAAGTATTGTCACTTTACTTTATGTCAACTTGCTTGTATAAATTCCCATCATTCTATTTTACCATGCTTCCCAGTTTCCCCCTTAATGCATTATCCTCCCCAATTAAAATGTGATTTTCTTGTGGGCCAGAATTTTCTTGTTTTGTTGTGCTGTATTTGTATCCCCAACAATTAGTATAAAGCTGGGATTACTGTAAGTTGTTTAAATTGCTCTCTCTATCTACCTGTCAATATTCCAATATATTCCCCAATCTTAAAAAAGAACAAACTCTTTAAAAATATTTTCTATATTACCTATGTTTTATAGGAAAATATTTTTCTCATGTCTTACTTTTTCACCTCTTGCAAGATGCCCTGTATCTGAGTCATTCAAAAGAAACTGTCTTTTGTAAGGGCAGAAATTATTTATTACTAAATGAATTTTATTTTTGCTCAGTCTTGAATCTTCTTTAAGCCTCTGCAGTATTTGTCAATCTTGACTTCCCTCTGCCTTGCACATGCTCCGTCCCTACTTTTTTCTTTTTTAATGGGGGAGGTTAGGGATGTGTGAAGATACTTTTCTTAACTGTTGGATTTATACTTCTGAGCCTCCCTTAAGATCATCATACATACCTCACCACCAATAAGTGATATACTCTAGGGTTCTGTCTTATATGCTCTCTTCTTTACACATTTGATTTTGGTGGTGTCTTCAACTCTCATTCATTCAGTTGTCATCTCTATGCAAATACCTCTTCTGGGTCCTAAGTCTGTATTTCCAACTTTTCTGCTTAACAGATTTGCTTAGATATTTTGTAGGCACTCAGCATGTTCAAAATGGAACTCGTTATCTTTATATCTTTTCTCTACCTATGTTCTTTAATGGCCATTTTTCTATTTTGGGTGTGTTTCACCTAGTTGACAAGTATCACAACCTAAAAGTCATCCTTGAATCTTAACTAACATCTCCCTCCAACGCACGAATTTGCCAATTTCAATTCATTGCATCTTATTACCATCTGTTATACATATCTCTTTTTCTTTTAACCACCCTGTCCCCCCCAACCATACATATCTAGGGTCTCATTGCCTGTTTTCTGAAACACTGCTAGTCTCCGAATTAGTCTCACTATTTCTAATCTCTCTTCTATCCTGCAAAATGCACATTGAAATCATGGGATTCATCTCCCCAGGCAGCTTCTGTATTCCCCAGAACCTTTACAGTTAAATTGCAAATGTTCCTTTTTGTTATGCAAATCATTTTGTAACCTTGTCCCAGCCTAGTGTCCCACCTGGATATCATATGACTCTCCTTCATATACTATAGATTTCAGACAAATTTCAATGCATAATTTTATTGTTTCATCTCTATTAAGAGATATTTCCTGATTCTTCCAGTCATAGTTATGATAAATATTACTACTACTACTACAAATACCACCACCGGTACCAGTACCAGCAATGCCATCATTATCACCAACACTACTAGCACTATTGGTGGTTGTTACCAGAGCGTTAGTCGTAGTGGTAGTAAAATAGTCATGTAGTCGTACCAGCAGCAGCAGCAGTAGTAGTAGCAGTAGAAGTGGTAGTCATAGTTATAATAGTAACTGTAGTCCTAGTAGTAGTAGTAGTAATCTTAATAGTGGTAGTCTAGTGATGATAGTAGTTCTATTACTATTTGTAGTGGTAGTAGTAGTAGCAGCAGCAGCAGCAGAGTAGAAGCAACAGCAGTAATAGTGGTAAATGCTGTGTTACTATTACTATGGTAGTTTTAGTACAGCCTATATTCACTTATCTTTGGAATATGAGGTCCTCAAAAGCAGAGAATACAACAGTTTTTGCATTTGTACCCAAGATGTCGGTAGTATTTTGCACATAATAGTTAATATATATGTTTATGGAATGATTGACAGGTCTGCAGGATAGAATTACAACTGATAACATTTCCATGAGAAAAAATTTGATATTAGAATAAAAAGAATCAACTGGAGCAGTCCAAAATTGGAATTAGTACTTTGGGATGTAGAGGATTTCCTATCACTAACAATCTTCATTCAGTGCCTGTAATACTGGGCATATCTATCCCTCAAAAGAGACACACACAATATCTTTGTATTCAGATTCTATTCTTTCATTTTAGACAAGTGAAAGTGTAGAGTCAGTCCATTCAGTAAATGTTTATTAAGTGCCTTTTATTTGTCAGTCACTGTGCTTAGCATTAGGGATACAAAGAAAGTTAAAAGATAGTCAAAGTCCTCAATGCACTCACAGTCTAATGGGTAAAGAAAGCATCCAGACAATTAAATACAAAACAGATATATACAGGATAAATTGAAAATTATCAACAGAGATAGGGCACTAAAATAAAGGTAGATCAGGAAAAGTTTTCTGTAGAGGGTAGTATTTTAACTGGGACTTGAAGGAAGTCAAGGAAGCTAGGGAGCAAAGGATGGTAGAGAATCCCAGGCATGAAGAATACTCATGGAAAATGTGGGGAGCCGGGAGATGGAGTATTTTGTTCATGGAACGTGAAGGAGACCAGTATCATTGTATGACAGAAAGCCAGTGGAGTTAACTGGATATGGATTGATGCAATTCTTGCTCAGGTATTTGTTAAACTAAATGGTCTCAGAGATATCTTTCAACGCAGATTATACAATTATAATCACAGTTTTTCTGCTGAAATTACTAAAACTAATCAAATTTCAGACAAGGAAGTTAAGGACCAGTAATAAAACTAATTTGGTTGTCTGTTTATGGCAGAGTCAGAGCTGGAACCCAGGGAGCTTGTTTTTGTTTTTTTGTACTGTCAATATGTCTTTTGCATTTTTTTAAATATATGAAGGCCCAGGCATTCTAAATGATGTGTCATATATACATATTTTTTCTTATCAAGCTTCTGTTACCAATTCCCTGTATATATACATTACCCTAAAGTAGCAAAGATAATAAAATTATTATCAAATTAAATTAAGCCCCTCTAGCAATCTTTTATTTGATCTGCTTATCTTCATCTTAATTGTTTTTCTTTTCTTATTTCCTCCCTTTCAAACATCAACATGAACTGAGATGGGATGAAAAATTGTTCTGGATAAATTTCCATTTATAAGTCACTCATCAGCAGACATATATAAAAATATATATATATATATGTACAAACACACACATACATATATGTATATGTATATACATATAAATGTGTGTATGTATATATAACTTTATTAATACTGTCAAGTTAATTTCATATTCTTCTTCTTTCAGGAAAAAAAAAACAAGTCAATGACCTAATTGGTGGATATTAAGAGAAAAGAAAATATACAGAAATGTAGATACTGAATGAAATGTTTCCATTGTGAATGTTAGATGTGGTTGGAACACTGCATTATATTTTCTTCATTCATAAACTATTAGAGACTTTCATAGGGATAACATTTAAGGACAATATTTTAAAACACATTGGCTTTGAGGCATGTGCCAATGGGAAGGTATTGTAAAAAGATAAACTGCAAAGGTTAGTAGTAAAAAGTAATTCTGTTTTTAGTGAATGTACCATGGGCCTGACAAATGACAGTTAAATAATTTATTAACGATATGGAAGAGAATAATTTATGGGTTTTATATACTGATATATATATGATACTTATATGATATTTGTACATATATAAACATTTTACATGAAGGTCATTTAATTATAGAATAACAGCGTATGATTACTCTGGAGGCCACATTACTGTCCAACATGCAAATATGTGGTCATGAAGTTCTATTTAAAGAATTCTAGTGATAAAGAATTCATCACTGGATCATTGATTCAGAAAATATGATACATAGACTTTCTTCGAAACTACATAGAATACCCTGTGATCCAGCAATACCACCACTAGGCCTATAGTCCAAAGAAATCATGAAAAGGAATAAAGGATCTACATGTATAAAAATATTTATAGCAGTTCTTTTTGTGGTGGTGAAGAATCAAAAATTGAGGGGATGCCATCAATTGGGGAATGGCTTAACAAGCTGTGGTACATGCACGTAATGGAATATTTTTATGCTATAGGAAATGATGAGCATATGGATTTCATAAATAAAAAAAATATAAAGACTTACATGAACTGATGCTGAATAAAGTGAGAACAAGAACATTGTATACAGTAACAGCAATGCTGTGTGATGGTTAGCTATAATAGACCTAGCTCTTCTCAGAAGTACAATGATCCAAGACAATTCCAAAAGACTCATGGTAGAAAATGCTATCCACATCCAGAGAAAAAATTGATGGACTCTGAATGCAGATAGAAGCATACTATTTTCCACATCATTTTTCCTTTTATTCCGTTTTGTTGTGTTTCCTCTTTCACAATATGACTAATATGGATATAAGTTTTGCATGATTGCACATATATAACCTGTATTAAGTTGTTTCCTTTCTGGGGGAAATGTGAGGTAGAACAAAAATTTGGAACTCAAAATCTTATAAAGAAATGAAGGATAGAAATTATTTTTACTTACGATTGGAGAAAAAATACCATTAAAAAAAGATACGACAACAGCTGGTGGTGTGTTAGATTAAGGTGCTAGGCTTAAGCCAGGAAGACTAGAGCTCAAATCTTACTTTAGACACTGAACGACTCTTTGATCTGGACCTGTAAAATGGGAAAATAATAGCACTTATCTCCCAGGATTGTTATGAGAATCAAATGAAATTGTATTTTCAAAAGTACTTAGGGCGGTCCATAGAACATAATAGGCAATATAAGCATGTTTATGTATGGCTAAGTGGTGTAGTCTATAGAGTATTGGGCCTGGAGTCAGGTAGAGTCATCTTCCTTAGTTCAAATCCAACCTCAAACACTTATTAGCTGAGTGACTCTGGTCAAATCATTTAGTCCTCTTTGACTCAGTTAATTATCTGTAAAATGAAGAAGAGAAGGAAATAGCAAACCACTCCAATATCTTGGCCAAGAAAGCCCGAAGTGGGTCACAGAATCAGACACAACTAAAAGGACTGAACCATGGCAAAAGAAAATCCACATCACTCTTCAAAGTATTATGTATTCAAAGTATTTCATCTTTGATAAAATTTGGGTTCTTCAACATGCAGGCTGACATCTCCTCATAGTAACTGTTTTTCTTTTACCCAGGAATCCTGAGGGTCTTCCCCTCCCAGTTTGATTTTTTTTCTTTTGAGTAACTACTTAAAGAAGTCTATTCATTAAATGGGTATATCTCACTCAAAGAGAATGTGATAAGACATTATACTGAAAGGGTTGGATCTTCCCATTGCATCCTGGGCCATCTCCAGCAGTCTTGATGAATATCAGGCCACTGAATCCAGATGGCTCATGAGAAGTAAGTGAGGCTAATGAACTTGCACAACCCTCAGTTGCAAGTCATGTCATCTTCTTGATGTCATGGTCCTCTTGGAGAACGAAGGACAAACACAATGACTGATATATCCTCAAACAACCTGACCTCCCTTTCCATCTAGTTACTCAATCCTCATAAGTTTCAACTTCATTCAACCTTGATTATATAATTGGATGGTCATGCCTTTCACATCATCATCCCTCAGAATTGTGATTCAAAGTCTGAAAATCTCCTTAGATCCAAATTCCCTCTATACTTTTGCTTCACTTCCTCAAAACTGCTCTTTAGCCTTAATATGACCTCCATGGCTTTCTCTACCCTTTCACTGCCCCACCCCAATCTCTCTTTTTCTCTATCCATTTGTTGGTGCTATTGTTACTCATTGGCAAACCTACAATTCCCAATTCATTATACAGATGAGGAACTGAGGCAAATATGACAAAGTGACTTGCCCAAAGTCTCACAGTAAGTATCTGATGCTGGACTTTAACTCAGGTCCTCTAGACTTCAGAGCTAGTACTCTATCAGCTGACCTACCTAGCTGGCCTAAGAAATGATGACGTTGAGCAAGTGAATCTCTAAGCTCTCCTTTAGCTTTAATTTTGTTGTTGTTTTCAGTCATATCAGTCCTGTCTAACCCTTTATGACCCAATTTTGAGTTTTCTTGGAAGAGGCAATGTAGTAGTTGGGCATTTCCTTCTTTAACTCATTTTACAGATGAGAATACTGAGACAAATATGGTGAAGTGACTTGCCCAAGGTCATAAAGCTAGTAAATGTCTGAGGCCAGATTTAAACTCAGAAAGATGAGTCTTCTTGACTCTAGGTCCAACACTCTATACACTGTGTCACCTAGCTTCCATCATACTAACAACTCTAGTTTTCCCATAATAGAATGACAGAATGACCTCTCAGAATGTTGCTTCTCACCACTACAATTGTTTAAGTAAAAGCTGAATGAACCCTTTGCACAAATGTTACAAAGGGGATGTGGCTTTGGTGAGAAGAGCTCTCAGGTAGAGTGCTGGACCTGGAATTAGGAAGATGAGTTCAAATTTAGCCTTAGACACTTACTAGCCATGTAACCCAAGATTTCTTTTGTAGTTGTTCAGTAATTTCAGTTGTTTCTAACCTTTTATGACCCCATTTGAGATTTACATGGCAGAGATACTAGAGTGGTTTGACATTTCCTTCTCCAGGTCATTTTGCTGAGGACAAAACTGAAGAAAACAGGATTGAATTGCTTGCCCACAATTTGTGCTCATGAAGATGATTCTTCTTGACTACAAGTCTAGCGTTCTATCCATTGTGCTACCTAACTGTTTTTTGCAAGACATTTTGACCTCTTCTTGCTTCAGTTTTCTCATCTATATAATGAGAAAAATATGAACACCTTCAACACAGGGTTGTTGTAGGGAATCAAATAATCTAAAATTTGTAAAGTGTTGAGTATTTTCCTGGCATGTGGTGTGCACCCTATAAATGTTTTAGTGTTTATTATCATTAGACAAGGGCTTGAATATTGACTCAATGCATTATAAGCTTATGGCTTTGAGTAATTCCATGCCCTTCTTTTTTTTACTTAAATTTACTGATCAATGAAATAAAGACATCAAAGGAGATAATGACTAATACTATTTATAGTTCTAAAATCTATATTCCTTATATACATGTTGGAAACCATTGCATAATACTATAATAGCAATAGTTTATTTATTTAGGAATTTAAATTCTCAAAACACTTTACATATATTACCTAATTAAAGCATGAAAATAACATTTGTATTAGGTCACACAAACATTTTCTATCCATTTTACAGATATGGAAATTGATTAAAGAGGTTCAAAGATTTTATCCCCACATGACACACCAGTAAGTTTCAAGGCCAAAGTGTATAAGCAAGTCTTCTCCAGTTAAATCCATTAATTTTTTGGCTTTATCTCTCAGTATTCTGTGGAAATAGAATGCTCATTATGTCTGGATGCTGAGGATTTCTGTTTTATAATAAACCATTTCAACAACTTTGCAAAAATCAGTGGAAAAGTATTGAATTTTTAGGTAAGAGAAGCCACAAGAAGGAGACAGTAGAGGAAATATTTCAAAGATTATTTGAATATCTGTGAAGACCAGCCAAAGTCTGACTTGTCTATCCTTGATGAACTTCTTCTTTAAAATGCAAAACTATTGCTTTGTTGTTGTTTTTGTTGTTCCAGACAAACAGAAATGTTGTATATTCCATCACACTTGAAAGTTGTTTGGATTTTAAAGAGGGCTTGTCACCCAGCCTAGTCAGGTCCAATTCCTCAGGGAACATGCAGTATGAGAATCTTGATGTGAATTTACAAATATGGTAATCTTTTTGGAAGTAGAAGGAGAAACTGAAGGAGAATAAATATTAGGAGGGACTGGGAAACTTAGTCCATAATAACTCTATTAAGAGGTAAATATTCAGATTCCAGGGTATTATTGTTCTAACATTTTGAGTATTCATAATGTGTTAGCTGCTTTATGGAATAAAGAAGTGTAACTGGGAATAGTCTTTTTACCTTGGGAAAATGAAATTGGAGAGTGGTGTCATAGAAAATATTGCACTAGAATGATAGGACTTTATAAAACACTCCTTTGGGGCAGCAGTCTGACCAGAGGCATTATAGTCATGATGGCAAGGCAATAGAGTCAGTGTATTCCCTAGAGGATTCAGTACTTAGGCCGGATAGTGCTGGGGAGGGAAGAAGAATGATACAAGCAAGGGGACTTTAGGGACAGTATAGTGGATGATGGAGGGATTATTGTGTGGGCCAGCTGAGGACTATTATGTTTAAGCAAATGGCAGGGTGAAAGGATGCATGATACATAACTTCAAATAAGTGTTCTAGCCAGGACATAGCTTTATATTATATAACCATCACTGTTCCCAATCTTGAAGATTTTTAAATTCCATAATATTATAGCCTAAATATCAAGAGAATCTCATCTTAATGTTTCGTAATCCTTAGAAGTGGAAAAGATTTTAAAAGTGTTAACCTCTGGAAAAATCTGGGCCCCTACACTTCTCTGAACAGAGGTTTATAACTGCTTTCCAGAAAATTCCCATTTCCTTTACTGGGGTCAGTGTATTAACACTGTCATGGTTCAGCATCACCGGGAACTAATCCAAAGCCTTATGGACTCCTGGTCCACCTTGACCAAAAGAGGGAAATGCCAACCCCTGGGAAACTCTGAGCCTTTATTTACCTTTCTCTGAGCAGCAGTTTCTGATTGCTGCCAAGAATATAACTCCAGAAATTTGTAACTGCCCTTGATCCTGGGTAGAAATAGTTCCAAGGACATTTCTGTGCCCCATTTTTGTAATACCTCAATACCTTAAGCAATCCCTTCCTGCAATTCAACTGTTCTAATTATCCCAACTATGGGTCATTCTTCTGTTTTCCACAACTATGATCTATAAGACCCTTCTCCCCTTCCTCTTCAGGAATCCGTGTCTGAATCAAGCAATGGGTTCTCCAAATTGAAATTATGCAACCCTGAATAAATACCTCATTCAATTTAGTGATCACTTAGTTGGCATAGGTTTTTCTAAAGTGTTTTTTTAATTAATTAATTTATTTATTTAACTTTTTACATTCATTTTCACAAAATTTTGGGTTCCAAAATTTTCTCCCCATTTGACCCTTCCCCGCACCTCAATATGCCAAGCATTCTAATTTCCCCTATCACCAATCTGCCCTCTCTTCTATCCTCCCTCCCTTCCCTTGTCCCCATCTTCACTTTTGTCCTGTAGGGCCAGATAACTTTCTATTACCCATAACCTGTATTTCTTATTTCCTAGTAGCAACAACAATACTCGACAATCATTCCTAAAACTTTGATTCCAACTTCTCCCCATCCCTCCCTCCCCACCCATTCCCTTTGGGAAGGCAGGCAATTCAATATAGGCCATATCTGTGTAGTTTTGCAAATGACTTCAATAAAAGTTGTGTTGTGTAAGATTAACTATATTTCCCGCCACCCTATC
>JAQQSK010017126.1:0-10213 GCA_028658325.1 Potorous gilbertii | reverse complement strand
TATATATACACACATACAAACACACACAGTATACAATTTTGCCACAAAAAATAATGAAATGTTTACTTTGTGACCTAAGTTTTCCAATTTTATGAAATTATTGATATAGCAGAACAAGGAAAGGTTATATATGGCACATATACCTAACTTGTGATCTCTATCTTTCAAGTATCTGTGATTGTTACCTGTAGGCAAAAAAGTAATGAATGAAATAGAACTAAGACTGGTAGACTAGAATTTTTCCATCCCAGGACCTCAAAATTGAGACTACACTGTCAGTACTTCAGTAGTTTATAAACAACTGATCTTAGTTTATTATCTAAAAGAATTGATTATTCTAAATTAAAGGTAAAAGATGGTACTATCCCTATTCCCTGCAGCTATACACTATTTCCTATTTTCAGTTATATCTTACTTATTCTTCCTCAGAATGTCCTAAGACTCTATGCTATGTCTACAAATTTGTGCTATTTACCCTCTTTATGATGGAATGTATCTTAAAATGCTGATTTTAGAGTGATTTCCCCTTTTGCTGCCTTCTGTTTCTGTGCCTCTTGAAGCACATATTTTCTATACTTTGAGCATAAAATTTTCTTGTTACAAATCTAGAGAATTGCAATCATTAGTACATCTATAGCTAGGCCATGCTTCCAGGGCAGCTTTAGGATATGATCTCAATGGTCTTCTTCTAGATCCTTTTCTTGTCCTGTGTATCTATGCAAAATGCTGTTAAAAGAATCTCTGACCAATGATATAGTAACAGGACTTTCCATTGAAATAGTATTTCCAAGGAAATCTATAGGAAATTAGTAGCTATGTAAAAACTATGATTTTCTATTATCCATCACTGAATTATTGTTTTTTTAATGTTTATTTTTAGTTTTCAGCATTCATTTCACAAAATTTTGAGTTCCAAATTTTTTCCCCATTTCTCCCCTCTCCCCACCTCATACTACCTTGAATTGTGACTAGCCATTCCCTCAATATGCCCTCCTTTCTATCCACCCTTCATTCCCTTAGCCCTATCCTCTCTCTTTTCTTGGAAGGAAAGATAGATTTCTACATCCCATTATCTGTATCTCTTATTTCTCGGTTGCAAGCAAAAACAATTCTCAACACTCATTTCTAAATCTTTGAGTTACAACTTCTGTCCTTCTTCCCCTCCCTGCCCATCCCCACTGAGAAGGCAAGCAATTCAATATAGGTTATATATGTGTAGTTTTGCAAAAGACTTCTATAATAGTCATGTTGTGGAAGACTAACCATATTTCCCTCCATATTATCCTGTCCATTTATTCTATTCTCTCTTTTGACCTTCTTCCTCTACAAAATTATTTACTTCTAATTACTCCCTCCTCCAATTTGCCCTCCTTTCTATCATTCCTTCCACCCCACTTGTCCCCTTCTCCCCTATTTTCCTGTAGTATAAGATAAATCTTACCAAATTGAGTCAGCATATTATTCACTCCTTAAGCCAAATGTGAAGAGAGTAAGCTTCATTTTTTCCCTCTCACCTCCTCCCTTTTCTCCTCCATTGACCAAACTTTGTCTTGTCTCTTTTATGACAGATAATTTTCCCCAATCCACTTCTCCCTTTCTCCTCCCAATATTTTCCTCTCTCCTCACTTAATTTTATTTTTTTAGGTATCACCTCTTCTTATTCAACTCATCATGTGCTCTATGGCTCTCTTTCTCTCTCTGTCTCTCCCTCTGTCTCTGTCTCTCTCTTTGTGTGTGTGTGTGTGTGTGTGTGTGTGTGTGTGTGTGTGTGTGTGTGTAATCCTTCCAAGTACTCAAATACTGAGAAAAGTCTCCAAAGTTACAAATATTATCTTTCCATGTAGGAAGGTAAACAGTTCAACTTTAGAATGTCAGATTTTCTATTCTGTTCTGGTCTTTTCATCAAGAATACTTGAAAGTCCTCTATTTCATTGAATTACCATTTTTTACCCTGAAATGTTATACTCAATTTTGCTGGTATGTGATTCTTAGTTTTAATCATAGTTCCTTTGACTTCTGCAATATCATATTCCAAATCCTTTGGTCCCTTAATGTAGAAGCTTCTAGATCTTGGGTTATCCTGATTGTATTTCCACAATACTCAAATTGTTTCTTTCTGGCTGCTTGCAATATTTTTTTCTTTGATCTGGGAAATCTGGAATTTGACTACAATATTCCTAGGAGTTTCTCTTTGCGGATTTCTTTCAGCAGGTCATTGGTGGATTCTTTCAATATTTATTTTTCCTCCTAGTTCTAAAATATCAGGGCAGTATTCCTTGATAGTTTCATGAAAGATGATGTCTGCGTTCTCTTTTTTATCCTGATTTTCAGCTAGCCCCATAAGTTATAAATTGTCTCTCTTGGATCTATTTCCCAGGTCCACTTGTTTTTCCAATGAGATATTTCACATTGTCTTCAATTTTTTCATTCCTTTGGTTTTGTTTTGCAATTTCTTGGTTTTGCATAAAGTCATTAGCTTCCATCTGTTTCATTCTAATTTTTAAAGAACTATTTTCTTCAGTGAATTTTTGAACCTCCTTTTCCATATTGCTTTTTAAAGCACTCTTCTCCTCCTTGGCTTTTTGAACCTCTTTTGCCAGTTGGTTACCTTTGACTTCCTCTGATGGTCTGCATTGTTCTTCCTCATCTGAAAGGATAGAAGAAAACACCTATTCACCAAAAAAAGTAACTTTCTATAGTCTTATTTTTTTCCCTTTTTTGGGCATTTTCCCAGCCCATTACTTTACTTTTGAGTCCCTTGTCAAGAGGAGTGTATATTCTGGGGACCTGTAATTTCTCAGTTCCTCCAAGGTGGCACAATCAAGGGAGAGGAGTTTACTCCTCTCCTGGCCTGTATACTGGTCTGGGAGCAACCAAAAACTTTTCTCCCCAGAATCTGCAAGTAGAATTCCCTTTCCACAACTGCCTCCAGCTTCATTTTGCCAGTGCTCCTCCTCACTCCAGGGCTGGGCTCAGGCCTAGGATTCAGATCAACTGTTCAATTACCCCAAGGGCTTTAGCAGGAAGGGCTCCTTGGGCAACTACTCAGGGTTGAGATTCAGACCAGGGCTCAATTCCCCCAGGGGCTTTAACCTGAGAGCTCCAAAAATGGATATTGCCTGCTATAGTGACTGCTACCAGTGGTCCAGATCATGTTCCCTTCTCCTGAGTGAAAGAGTTTTCGAACTCACTCTTGAAGCTATCCTTCACATTTGAGGGTTGAGCAATCTGAGGACTGCTGATGCTGGTGGCTCCCTGAAGTCTGTTCTCGGTCATGTCCCTGTCACGCCATGCAACCTACACTAGGCTGCACTCCAGTCTGTGCCCCATGGCAGAGATCTTTCCTGTCAGCTTTCCAGACTATCTTGGACTGGATATCTCTTCACTCTGCTTTTTTGTGGTTTATGTTGCTTCAGAATTTGTTTAGAATTATTTTTTACAGGTATTTTATGGGCTATGTTGGGGAGCTTCTACAACTCTGTCTTGCTATTCCACCATCTTGGTTTTGCATACCAAATTGCTGGGTTTTTTTAAAAATCTTCCAAGTCATTAAACATAAATTTTTGGCCATTTTTCACTCTGTCAATGACAATACTGGATCCATATATTCTGGCATCTTTTGTTAAACACAAAGCCAATGGCATGTAAAGTAATGAAAGATGCATTTGAAATTAGATATTCCACCACAACTTTTACATTTTGAAAACTTTGTTGGATTCTGTAGAAAACACTTCGGCTGGAAAATGAAACTATTATTGCTTGTATTGGTGTTAAATGAAGATTCTAAACTCTCAACTATCTTTCTGACCACTTAAATAAGGTGAACTTCCCCTGATTCTGAGTTAATGAAAAATTACATATGATAGTAATGGATAAAAGAATTACTAGAGAAGAATAACCAATGGTTAGTAGAATATGTTTCAAGCATATATAGCTTTTGCCTACTTGGTTGTGTGTGTCTATGTGTGTGTATGTCTATATTTTGTTTTGTTTTTCCTTTAGTCCCTTTGGTAATTGTATGGGGTTATTGAGTAGTTAGTGAATTATTTATTTTGATTATTAGCTGTGAACTCTTAATCAATTAATTTAAATAATAATTACATTGAATTAAATCAAACAAATGTATAGGTTTTTATATTACATGGCATCAGAGATGTTTATCTTATCTCTTACTAAAAGATCATTTCTAATATTGTTAAGAGGACCAATTTGCAGAAGTGTATCTTTTTTATTTTGGGTGGTCAGGGAAAATATACATCAGTTCCACACATTTTCTTAAGTATAAATACCCTCTATAAGAAATGGGCAAGTATCTATGCTACCTTTGGTTAAAGATCTCTAGTGATGAAATATTTATTCCATCTGGGGGCATCTATAAGTGTGAATAATTTCATAGTAATATTTAGCTTATATTTTCCATCTATCAGTTCCAATCTTATTCATTGATGGACGAGGAAAATTACAATTTAAAATGCTTTCCCTTTCATAAGATAATACATTTAGAACTGAAATGTCATCTAGTCTATATTGTTCATTAAGAAGATAAGGAAATGGAGGTTGACAAGGATGAAATGAATTACATTACTATAATGGAATCAAAGAATTTCAAAGTTTGAAGGTTATCTCAAGGATTATCTTGTCCAACCTGAAATAGAAAAAATTCCATTTTATAAACACCCTTACAAGAATGGAGAAATTTCTGACCAAACAAGAGATAGAGAGAGTTATAAAATGCAAAGTAGATAATTTTGGTTACATTAAATTGAAAAGGCTTTGTACAAACAAAGTCAGTGCAACCAAGATTAGGAGGGAATGGAAAACTGAAAAAAAGTTTTTATAACTAGTGTCACTTAAACAGGTCTCATTTCTAAAATATATAGAGAACTGAGCCAAATTTACTAGAATACAAGTCATTCCCTAATTCATAAATGGTCAAAAGATGTGAACGGAAAGTTTTCAGAGGAAGAAATTAAATCTGTCTATAATCATATGAAAAATGCTCTAAATCACTATTTGTTAGAGAGATGAAAATCAAAACAACTCTGATATACTGGCTAACATGATAAAAGAAGACCAAAAATGCTGGAGAAGATGTAAGAGATTTGGAATACTAGTTCATTGTTGATGGAATTCTGAGCTGATTCAATGATTCAGGAGAGCAATTTGGAACTATGCCCAAAGTGTCATAAAATGCGTGTAGGCTTTAACCCAGAAATTCTGCTTCTAGGTCTGTATTGCAAAGAGATAATACAAATGGGAAAAATACCCATATGTATAAACATATGTACAACAGTCTCTTTGTGGTGGCCAAGACCTAGAAATTGAGGCTATACCCAACAATTTGGGAACAGCTGAACAAGATATGGTATATGAATATAATGGAATAGTATTGTGCTACAAGAAATGATGAACAGGAGGATTTCAGAAAAACCTGGAGAGATTTATATGAACTGATGCTGAATGAAGTACAGTGTCAGAGGACTGTACCTGATAAACCTAGCCTTTCACATCAATGCAAGGACTTAAAACATCTCCAAAGGACACACGATGCACAATGCCATCCATATTTGGAGAAAGAATTACATAGAACACAGAATGAAGTAGACTGCTTTCCCTTTTGTTATATTTTGGCTTTTTTCTCTTATCTTCTCCTATTCATTTTAATTCTTCTATGCAACCTGACTAATGTGAGAAGTGTTTAATAAGAATGTATATGTAAAACCCATATAAGATTGCCTGCAGCCTTGGGGAGGGAGTAGGGAGGGAGAGGGAAGAAATTTAAAACTAATGGAAGTGATAGTTGAAAACTGAAATTAAATAAATGAATTCTTAAAAAAGGAAATGATTAACAGGCAGACTTCAGAAAAACCTGGAAAAATTTTTATAAACTGATGTTAAATGAAGGGAGCAGAACCAGGAGACAGTAATGGCCACAGTCTGTGATGATTGATTTTGATAATCTTAGCCCTTCTCAGCAATGCAAGGACCTAAAACAATCCCAAAGGTTCCGTGATGGAAAATATCATCCACATCCAGAGAAAGAACTATGGAGTCTGAATGTAGAAGGAAGTAGACTATCTTCTTTTTTGTTTTATTTTTTCTTTCTCATGGTTTCTCCCATTAGTTGCAATTCTTTCATATCACATATCTAATGTGAAAATATGTTTAATAAGAATGTATATCAGATTTCAAGCATCTTGGGGAGACATGGGGAAGGGAGGAGGATAAAATTTAAAATTTATGGAAGTGAGCTGAAAACTAAAAAGAAATAAATTAACTAAAAAAAAAGTGGAAAAAAATCCTTTACTTGAAAACTTTCAAAAAGTCAGAAAATCAATAGGTCAAAAGCTTTTAGTAAGTATTACTCCATGTGAAGGATTTCACTAAGTTCAAGAAAGGCAAAAAAAAAACCCAAAACAACAACAACAAACAAGCAAACAAAAATTAGGCCTTGAGCCTAAGGAGCTTACATTGTCAACTGGAGAGGTGAAATATATTACATAGTGACACCCAATTAAATGCAATTAAGACATACTTAGCAAATTTAAATACAAACATAATAGTGCATAGATAATATTAATGTCTGTGTTTTTTTCCCTAAATCTATTAGTATCCTTATGTATGACATATTGACCCAACTTTCTTTTGAAATTTTACTCCGTTTCTGATAACATGAAAATAATTGTATATAAATAAGATATTTAGAGAATAAATTAATATAATCAATATTGGAAATCATCATCATTAAGGAGCTTCAGGAAAGACTTTTGCAGAACATGGGAATTTCATTGAAATTGAAGTAAACTAGGGAAGCTTGGGGTTGGAGATGAATAGGGAGAATATCTGAGGCATAGGGAATAATAAGAGAAAATGCCCAGTTTACGGTTGAAGTGTCTAGTTTGAGGAATAATAAGAAGGCCAATGTAATTTAGTTATAGTGTATATGGATGTTGGGGATATACTTTGTAAGAAATTATTAGAAATGTAGGATGGGGCCAGGTTATGGAAAGTTTTAAAGCAAAACAGGATTTTATATTGGGTCCTAAAGGTGAGAGGGGGGCACTGGAGTTTATTGAGTGATGGAATGACATATTCAGACATGCATTTTAGGAAGATCACCTTGGTAGCTAAGAGGAGGATGGAATAAAATGGGGAGAGACTTGAGGCAGGGAGACAAGTCAGTCAGACTATCAAAGTATTTCAGGTATTAGTTAGTGAGGCCTTGTGTCTTCTCTTAAAGATGGAAGCCAGAAGTCTAAAAGTCTCTCCTGTTCTGGCTCCTGTGAGTTAAGGAAATGAATCTTATAAGAGAAATATTATGTAGGCATCCATTACAGGATTTGAAAACAGGTTGGATTTGGACTGTGTGAGAGAGTCAAGAATGACACCAATGTTTCAAACCCAGTTACAAAGATGATGGTAGGTGAGCTCACTTTCTATTGAAGCAGCCTATTGTACTTTGATATAGGTCTAATTGGTAAGTGATATTTCCTTGCATCAAGTTTAAGTCTGAAACTTTCTGAATTTCACTATCTATATTTCCTCCAATTGTACCAAACAGAATAACTTGAATTGCTTTTGCACACACCATATATTTCTCTTCTTCTTCTGAGCAGAGGAGGATATTTTTTAAATTCAAGAGTTAGAAAGTCTTAGAATTTTCATCAGAATCTTTTCTTCCTAGAAGGATAACTAGAATACTATCTGCATTGAGAGCTTAAGAAAATGAGATACACTAAGAGAAGGCAATTGGAAACTATAAGGAGTCTTGCAGAGAAATTACTTCATGCTTAAAGTGAATGTAATAAGTACCCCATAAAGGAGAGGAGGATATTGTCAGCAAACAGGATTTGTTAATTATCCCTTGTCACATGTGTTCTCTAAATCTGGGTCAAATGTCCCCTGCACTGTTATATACTGGTGGAATATATGTCATGACTTTACCTTCCTTTTTTTTGGTGGAGAGAAGAGAAAGAGGGATGATTTGTATAAAGTGTTCTTACTAAATTACCAGATAAATACTTCTTTGTAACTATCAGTAACATTTTGTCTAAATGATATCAGATGGTTGTCCTTCATTTTTGAAAAGGACCACAATGACATCACCATGATAAAGTAACATTTCAGTGTGTCCAACTGTGGCTGATCAGACGAATATGAGCTCAAAATGCTCTACCACAGGTTGGGCATAGATAGTCCATATGAATTTTTGGGATGGATGCTCCAAATTTGCACATCCTACATTTACTTTGTGCTATCTCAATTCTGCTTTGCTCATAGAGCACAACACCTTTTCTGATGTGGGCATGCCATGCTGAGCAGTCCTGTGCCAATGTCTCTCATGTTGCACAGTCAAATCTAAAGTCCTTAAGAGAGACCTTGAGAGTGTCCTTGGGTCGCTTCTTCTGACAACCATGTGACCGCCTACCCCATGTGAGTTCTTCATAAAATTATCTTCTGGGAAAGTGTGTATTTTGTATTTGAACAACATGACCAGCCCATTGGAGTTCTGTTCTCTTAAGCATAGTATGAGTGCTTGGTAGTTCAGCTCGAGCAAGGATTTCAGTGTCTGGTACCTTATCCTGCTAGATGATACTCAGAATCTTCCTAAGACAGTTCAAATGGAAGGGATTCAGTTTCCTGGCATGGTGCTGGAAGACTGTCCATGTTTCACAGGCATACAACAATAAGATCAATACAACGATGCTGTAGACCTTCAGTTTGGTAATCAGTCTAATACCTCTTGTCTCCCAAACTTTTCTTTGGAGCTTCCCACACACTGAGCTAGCTCTGGCAATGAGTACATCAACCTCATTGTCAATGTGTACATCCCTGGAAAGTACACTACCAAGAGAAGTGAACTTATCCACAGCATTCAAATGATGGTCATAGTGGAAGCACAACAGTAGATTCTCAAAAGATTTTGCATTTACAAGACATCCAAAGGCCTCTCTTGGATCTGTTAGGGACACACAGCTACCCCCGAAGCCTTCAGAGAAGATGTGGTTGCCACCATTTCAGCCTACTAGTTCAAGTGAGGGTTACCAGATCAAGTGCAGAGCATGGGCAACACTAGACCCTGCTTACTGTATCAATGACACAGCTGAAACCCATCTTCTACTGGAAGCTTCTTCTAAGATCCCTTATTTCTATTGTCTATCTTCTGCTAATTATTTTTAATTTTCATACACACATTCATATCAGTTTGGTTGTTTCCCTTAATTCTCAAAGTGATGTCACTATACTGGAGTGAAGGTACAGTGCAGGTTGGAATTTGGGGCCTCAAGCCTGCAGGATCCTCATCCCTGGTACAGTGTGTCTGATTGTATACAATCAGACCAATAGGAATTCAGAAAGCTCTAATACAGGTCAGGCAAAAATTGCCTATATGGACATGTAGAGTTTTTTCTAAATTTGTGCATTTCATGATTCTTTAGAGCTACTGAAATTTTACTTTGCTCATATAGCACAGAACCTTCTTTAATGCGGGCATTCCATGCTGGATAGTCCCTTGCCATTGTCTCCCATGTCATGCAATTGATTTCAATGTTCTTTAGAAACACCTTTGTAGTGCTTCTTCTGAATAATATATGAGTACCTGTGTTGCATGTTTTTCATAAAATAGTCATTTAAGCAAAAATACATTTGACATTTAAACAATATTACTAGTTCATCAGAATTGCACTCTCTGCAGCAGTTTGAATATTTGACAATTCAGCTTGAGAATCTCAATGTTCAGTACCTTAAGATAAGCTAAGATAGCAGGTGATTTTTAAAATCTTCCTAAAACAATTCAAATTGAAGAGCTTCAGTTCCTGGTATGTTGCTGGTATACTGTCCAGGCTTTACAGGCCTACAATAATGAGGTCAACACAAAAGTTCTGTAGACCTTCAATTTGATAGCCAGTCTACTACCTCTTCCCTCTCACACTTTCCTTTGGAGCAACCCAAATTCAGAGTTAGTTCTAGCAAAGCATGTGTCAACGTGATTATCTATGTTTACATGCAAGAAAAGTTAACTTATCCACAGTATTTAAATTTTCTCCATTTCCTGCAACCACTGGTTACACATGTGGATAGTGTGGTGCTGGCTGGTAGAGAGCCTATGTTTTCTTGATGTTAATCATTTGGCCAAAATTAGCACAAATAGCAAAGAATTACTCCATATATTGTTGTATTGCAGTTTCAGAAGCTGCATTGAGGGCATACCACT
>JAQQSK010017125.1:0-10214 GCA_028658325.1 Potorous gilbertii | reverse complement strand
TCTTTTGCCTCTTGGCTAATTCTGCTTTTGAAAGCATTCTTCTCCTCATTGGCTTTTTGAACCTCCTTTGCCAATTGAGTTAGCCTATTTTTCAAGGTGATATTTTCTTCAGCATTTTTTTGGGTCTCCTTTATTAAGGTATTGACCCGTTTTTCATGCTTTTCTTGCATCTCTCTCATTTCTTTTCCCAGTTTTTCCTCCACTTGTCTAACTTGATTTTCAAAATCCTTTTTGAGCTCTTCCATGGCCTGAGCCCATGGGATATCTATTTCAGATGTTTGGGCTACAGAGGCCTTGACTTCTATGTCTTTACCTGATGGTAAGCAGTTTTCTTCCCCGTCAGAGAGGAAGCTTGGAATCATTTTTTCAAGAAAATAACCTTCTATGGTCTTCATTTTTTTCCCTTTTCTGGGCATTTTCCCAGCTAGTTACTTGACTTCTGAGAGTCCTCTCCACCCCAGGCCCAGGTCTGCCCAGCTAGTGCTTGGTGTCTGACGTTCAAATGCTGCTCCCCAGCCTCAGGGCTTTTGACTGCAGGCCTGGCTGCTATTCAATGGGAGCTTAATCCCTAGTGCTCAGGTGGGGGCAGGGCTGCCTCCCAGGCTCAGTTCCCTCAGGGGTTTATGCAGAGACCTTTTGTAATGGAGCTGCTGCTGAGCTCCTGCCTGCCCAGGGAGCCTCTGGCCACCTGCTATCTCTGCTGCTCTGGCCGCAAGCTGCCTCTGCCACTACCTCTGCTGCTGCCTCCCAAGGGTGCCTGAGTCCCTGAGACACCCTGCTCCCCTCTCAGCCCGTCTCTCTCGCGGACTTGTGAGTCTGTGGGTTGAGGGACCTTCGTGGCCCCTGGAGATTCCCTCCCTGAAGCCTGCTCAGATCTGCTTGCTTCTCTCAGTGCCACGCAGCCAGGGCAGGGCAAAGCTCTGCTCCTGTCTGGGGCACGATGGACCTTTGGGGTCAGTTTTTCAGGGCTCTGTGGAACAGAAATCCCCTTCACTGTGTTTCTGTGTGGCTTCCACTGTTCCAGAATTTGTCAGGAGTTCTTTTTAGAGGAAATCCATGGGCTGTGGGTTTTGGAGCTAGCATAGGTGAGTCTTTCTCCTCCACCATCTTGGCTCCACCCCCTCCATATCTTTTTAATGGCCTCAGGGCAAGGGCCTGAAATGTACTCACTAACTCCTAACTTAGCAATTTGATGGCAGATATACAAATGCAGGCATGTGTTTTTGTGGGAATGTATCAGTGGAGCTTTGTGATAGATAAGGTTTTGGAATATCAGAATTCATTTCTATTAGTGTAGGGTTGTGGTGATCCCTGGTCCTGGTGTTGGAGGACCCCCATTAGTACCCAAGTAGTGCTGCTTACTAAATGAGAGATCCTAGGGAAATCACATATTCTCTCTAGACATTAGTTTCCTCATTTGTAAAATGAGGAGATTAGAATCAGATGATTTCTTAATTTCCTAGGGCTATGTCTTGTGGTCTTATATGATCCCTCTTTCATTTCTCTTCCTCTTTCATCCCTTTCCTTTTCTCATTTAGTTTATCACCACCACTCCCTTCATATAGTTGCTTCTTCTCAGAGCTAATATCTCTTCTGAGAATTATTCTTTCACATATCGATCCCTGCCCCCCACCCTCCATGGGCTTCTCTGGGATCTCTCCATTCCTTTCCCTCACACTTCCATGCTATATCAGAAAAAGCATCAATCCCCAACCCCTCCAAGGTGACCGGGGATCCTCCTATCTCTTGGACATTAGGGACACAGTTTACTTTCAGTAGGACGGTAAAGAGTTGCCAAGTGTCTGCTGCGCTGCCCCGACTGCCAGGGTACTCCCAGTCAATGTCCAGGCCATCAAAGTTGTACTTTCTCAGAAACTGGATGGCTGACTGGATGAAGGTCGGACGGTTTTCAGAAGTAGCAACCTTATCAGAGAATCTAGAAGTAGCAAAACGAAAACCAAACCAAACTGATGACAGGCTTAAGCTCTCCTGGGGGCTGAAAGGGAACCCATTCCCTTGTGAACTGGTCCTCATTTACTTTAAAAGGGCCAGATCCCCCTGCAGTCTAAGTCTAATGTTCAGGGATCCTGGGGACTTGCACAGCCTGTTCTAAGGATATTGTCTAGCCTTGCCTCAGATCACTAATAAGGTGCTGATGAAGAAATATCAAATAACTTCAGGTAGCAGCACCATGAGGATACTTGTCTGGAAAGACGCAAAGACATTTTCTGTGGGTAGAGGGAGAACTTTACAAACAAATATATATGTCCATCTTTCTGTGCTATTTGTTCCATTTGGTAGACAAACTTAGTTTTGTCAATGGGGCTACACTGGTCCCAATAGTCATTAATTCATTAAGTAAATCAACAAATGCATCAGCAAGTATTTTTTGAGTACCTAGCAGAGAATCCAGAGTGAAAACAACTCTGCCATCAGGGTAGTGCTGTGCTCTAGCATATGAACAATTCAAAGATTTTCTTTCCCCAAGGAGCCAAAATACATGAGCCATAAGCAAGGAAGTGCCAAGCAGTGGTAGTGACAACTTGGGGGAATGATGGATGGGTGAATGGACAGAAGGACAGATAGATGGAAAAGAAAAGGTTGAGAAGCCAGTTTCCAGGGAAGGAGAAAGAGCAACTCTTCTTGGAGGTGCTAGTCTCCACTCAACAGTGAGGATCAGCAGATTGCCCATTGTATTTCTAAGTTGTCACTACCAGGTTGTAGCCCAGCTGGGCTCTGGACTCACTTTTGTAGGGAGTTGTGGTGCCCCACCTCCTGTCTCCACCCACCTCCTTGGGGTGAAGTTCAGTGGTGTATATGGTGGGGGTGATGGAGGCATGAGCTTCCACGTGTCTCTCCTTCATCTCCTCTGCATCTTATGTGTGTATTCCAAATTGTGTAATTAGCTCAAAGTATAGGGAACATTAAAATGGAAACTTTTCAAGCTACTTTGAAGGTTGACTGAAGTTATCATCCATTGTCGTAAGAAAGCAGTCACATGCACGGGGCTAGCTCAAGGAGCCAGTCATTGCATGAGCAGAAGGGCCCCCTCCTAGCCCAGCTGAGAGCTTGTGAAAGGTTGTGAAGAGGGGAGGTTTGCTCCTCTTGGGTCTATCCTCAATAGCTTTTGGGGATCTGCTCTCTGGGTCTACCCTTTGGCATAGCAGAAAAGTAAGAGAAATTAGGACTGCTCCTTTTCCTGTGTTGTGCCCTCTGAATAACACTGAAAAGGTAGATTGGTGCCAGATCATAGAAGGCATGTCCATGCCAGACGAAGCAGATTGGATTTCACTTGGAGCCAATGAAGAGTTTTGTGCAAAAGAGGATCAGATCTGCGTATAAATAATGTTACTGTGGCAATAATGTGAAGGACAAACGGAAAAGGGGAGACTGAAGACATAGAGACCAGTTAAGGGACTATTACAAAACACAAAGGAAGAAGTGATGAGGTCTCACCTCAGTGGGGACAGTGGGAATGAAAAGGCCTGGGAGGAGGTGAGTGGGTACTTTAAGCAGTCAAGATTTCAGGCCAGCTAACAGGACTATAACAGGTCAAAGGAGAACATATTGGGTTAGATAGAACCTCATGTACCCTTTCAGTCTCACTAGGTGGGCCACTACCTACGGTCTTTAAAAAACCCTTCACACATTGTGACTCCTCACTAATCTATTCCTATCAAAGGCATGGCCTTTGTTAGACTTTCTCTGTCTGGTTTTTTAAAAATTTACTGTGATTTTGAGGACCAAATGACAAAACTAAGAGATACAGACATGAGAAATTGGCCTTGTCAGTAAGTCAACTAGCATTTATTAGCGTCTATTATGTGCCATGTACTGTGCTAAGCATTGGAGTTACAAAGAAAGGAGAAAAAAAACTTCACTGGGAAGGCATCATTTCCCTTTGGTGCGGTTCTATAAAGCTAGGGACTGGAAGGGAATGAGGAAAAACGGAAATCAAAAACATTACCTCTCTAAGACTTAAGGCTTTGCAAAATAATGGACCTGGGCTACATCACTTGCCACTGTGACTTTCATGAAAAACATAGGGACAGAGAAATTTCTGGTGATACTCTGTCTTGGGCACTTGCCTTGAGGCAACTAGATCTGATGGGGAGAGCCTCAGGGGTCTCAGAGGAGAGAGCATGGAAGGATTGTTGATGACCTGTGTCCCCTAGGTACCTAGCTTAAAAATAATGCTCTGTAATCTCCACTGTCAGGGACACAGCTCAATGGGCCCAATGACCTCTGGCGGTTCTTTCCACCTGGAAAATCAAGGGTTCCTCTTGATGCCTAAAATTGCTCCAACCCCAGAAAATATCCTTCCTAGCAAAAGTTGGCAAGCCCAATGCCCAGGCAATTGGATACGTTCCCAACATTTCTTAAAGTTTCCTAGGATGGTTCTTGTCTTCCTAGAAGGACCTAGATATTCTAGCAGATTCATCTCCTGATTTCCCAGTTTCTAATGCCTTCCCCTTTCCCCTGAAGTGATATTATGTGTACTTCTTATATATTTTGTATATCCCGATCTCTGTATATGCATATATACAGATAATATATATATATATATATATATATATATATATATATATATATATATATATATATATATATATATATATCATCTTCCCTCTCCATTAAGTATAATCTGTCAACAAGCATTTTTTTGGTACTTAACATGTGTCAAGAACCTTACATTCTAATTGGGAATGAAACACGTTAAAGGAAGCTGAAAATAAGGTGGGCAGAGAAAGAACCCTTTGCTTGGACATAAAGTGTGTAACCTGGTAGGAAATGAAGAGAGGCCACTGCCTGGGTGCTCTCCATAAATGGAGGTTCTGGGAGGCGACCTCCCCACTCCAGTATAAACGCATTGAAGACAGGAACCATTTGTTTTTTGTCTTTGTATCCCCAGTACCAGGTATAATGCCTGGAAGATGGCAAGGAATGAATAGTTTTGGTGTTTGTTGAATCAGTGGCTATGACCATTCCTATGGTGCTGCCCAGAGCACCCTCAGTCCAAATACTTTCTTCTCCCACACCTGCAATTTCCATGGATCCCTGATGCCAAGTGATTCAGGATATCCTTAGATTAGGAGTTTCCAAATGTTTTGTTAAGAGATCAACTTTTCACTTCTCCCATCAATTGGCCAACATTTATTGAGTGCCTGCTATGGGCCAGAATGCATATACAAATGCTCTGAGTATACAAAGACAAAGAATGGAGCAATGGTTAATCTCAAGATAATTGCATGATAACATGAGTGAAGTGAAGGTCCTTTAGGGATTTAGGTCGATGCTTGATAGGACAGAGATTACAGGGGCAGATCTCAGCTTCTAAGGGCTTTTCTCTAAAGAAGGATGAGATGCAGTATTACACAACTAAATGCTTTGACAGATTTCTTTCATAGGAATTCTTTCCTCATCCCCACAGTTGTTAGCATTCTCTCTTCCATTTGCCTTGAATTAACTTATCTGTTTTTCTATGGTATCTCCTAGTAGAACCAAGTTCCTTGAAGACAGGGACCATTTTGTTTTCTGTGTTTATATTCCTACAATTTAGCACCTTGCCTTTTCACAATAGGCAACTGACAGCTGTTCATTTTAATCAAACCTTGAGATCCACACTCAAGCATCTAGTCTGGCATTTACAACAATGGCCTATTTTGTTCTCCATGTTGTTATAAGCTTTGTTCCTGTCCATGAATGAATGGCTGAACAAACTGGTTAATGAAAAAGCATTGAATAAGCACCTCCAATGTTCCAAGATTTGAGGGTAAAATGGAATAAAAAAACCTAGACATGACTATAAAAATGGAAATGGAAGGAACAGCCAAATGAACAACAAAGTGAATGTTGGAAATTATAAAGAACTGGAATAACTAGAAGAATGAGCTATAGGACCACACTCACCCCACATCATCCCTTTGCAAGGTAGAAGGTCTGCTTGTATTTTCCAGACCTTTTGAAATGTTTTGATCAGAATTCTTCCTTCTTTTTCTTTCTCATTTTATCTATAAAAGTACTCTGTGTCATATGGTATGACTCTAGGAGGGAGCAAGCAAGGAATACTAGAGAAACTTAGGACAATCTTTAAAAACAAAAGACCAAGAAAAACTTACTTTAAAAGAGAGAGGAAGAAAAAACTAGACCGTCCCTGTTGTCAGGAGCTTTCATTCTAATTGGGAAAGATTACATGTAAAGGTAAATTCTGATCCAGGTGGAAAGAAAGGTCTGGAAGTCCTAAATGTGCAGCAGTAATGGAGGGGTGGGAATGAGGAAGGAAGAGAGAGAAGCTACTGAAGTATTTAAAATGATGGTGCCATGGGGACTGTAGGATGTGGACTCAATGACTTCCCCAATTCTACTCCTCAGTGTTATCACAGGTAAAAGTAAGGTTTGGAATGAGATGACCTCTCCTTTCTTTCACCTTGAATTTTCTATGTTGCCTGAGTTCATATGTACAACATGACCCATTGGCCTCTCTTGCCCTCGTTTGACTGAAATGTGGTGCTTCTTCTGTCATTTATCACTTCTGCCCCTGGTTTCACCTCCTAGTTGTGACTACATTTTACCTTGCTGTTTCTGTCTAGCTCCTATCTGCCAAGATCCATCCCTGCTTGGGAAATCAGATTCTACTAACTGATTTCAAGACCCCATCCAACTATCTTCCAAACTAGTTGCACCTTCTATGTCCCTTTCTTTGAAATTGGATAGAATTCCTAGGAGGGAGAGAAGCCAATAGCCACCACTTAGAAATCTACCAAGTTTCAAGATCTCTTGATTTGAGGTCTCTGGCCCAGACCCATCAAGTAGCAATCAAAGTTCTTGAAGTTCATTGCAATGTACTTCATATTTCCAGAATCTGAAGGATCTTTGATGACTCAGAACCAATTGGTAACACCAAGGCTATTTTTACTCATGGTCATCAAATACCTATTCCTTTTTAGTTTCTTTGTCCTGACTCAGACACTGCGATTTAAACTTACAGGGGACCAGCTAGAATAGGATCCCATTTCCCCAAGTTTGCAGTAACAAACCTCTGAGATTATTGTCCATCAAATTTCTCTGTATTTTGCTAACGTCATCACCTCCATTAGAATGTGAACTTCTTGAGGACCTGGGTTGTTTTTCCTTTTCTTTGTATCCTAAACTTGACATCATAAATAATAAATATTTGACTGACTGACCAGTCTTGTGAATGTTTCCCGTCAATTAGCTCTTCCATTCTTTGCCCCATCATTGGTTATCACCATCACCACTCCTTCTAAGAATCAGGTTTGTCACCCTTTGGGGAGACTCTCTATTCCCATGAACAATGACCCTGTGGCCTCTTCAAGGTGGTGAGAGTGGATGAAAAGGTCAGGTCAGAATATCCTCTGAGATAAATACTGACCCCCCTCATTTCTAGTTTCCTTATCTGCTCCAGGATGTTTGCAAGGTAAATGTCTCCTCCCTCCCTTCATAATAAAGGTGAGTGAGGGACAGTTCCATAGAGTTCAGAGTCTAGGGCTCAAGGAATAGACCCCAATGAATTCTTGAGATCCATTGGACTGATCATTTGTCTCTATGTGGCCATTAGGAAGCAAGTTAATATGTTGAGTCTTTCTGTTCTGAGTCCATCCCCAAGCCATGGGTGAAAAAAAGCAAAAGACTTTCTGTTGTCAGTGATGGATATACCTGGGAAATGTCTCCTAGCACTGCAGGATGATGTTTCAGAGAGCAGAGGTGAAAGTAGGAAGTTGGATAAGATAATGAGAAAAGTACAGTTTGGTCTCAAATTAGTAGGTGAGTTGACTTGAGTCCCACCAGGTATGGGACTGTTTGAATGTGAAGACAGAATGCTCTTGTAAGGGTAAAGTGGCAGCACTCTATTATCTTAGGCAGAATCATTTATATTTTACTTTATTTAGCAGCTTGAGAATGAAGTGAGGCACTCTGGTGGAATGGGTAGGAAGGCAAGGATACCACAGCCTTAGGGCCTCCATCTGTGAGAATTGCTAAGATGAAGGAAGGTCCAGGTGTAGAGTTTCTAGTTTGAACTGTGAATAAAAGGAGAACACAGCAGTCAAAACCAAGACCCTCTGCTCTTGAAACAAGGACACCCCCTTCTTGGAATCTGAGCAGTAGCTCATCAAGCCAGTCTGTCAGGAGGCTTTGGTTTTCTTTGGTTTATATTTGTATGCTTATTTGTTTGCCAAGTCTAGGAGATTCAGAGATCAGAACAGGGTCTAGGAGAACTTCCCTGGGACAGAAATCAGAAGTAACGGAATGAATATCGGTATCACAATGTAAATGGTGTTATTGTGGTTCAGTTGTTTTCACTCATCTCTGATTCTTCATCACCCCATTTGGTGTTCTCTTGGCAAAGATACTGGAGCAGTTTGCCATTTCATTCTCCAGCTCATTTTATAGATGAAGAAACTGAGACAAACAGGATTATGTGACTTGCCCAGGGCCATATATGTAGGAAGTGTCTGAAGCTAGATTTGACCTGATGAAGATGAGTCTTCCTAACTCCGGGTTTGGCACTCTACCTACTATTGAGCCACCTAGCTGCCCAACAGTGCAAATACCCAAATGTATCTGTATATCATCCCTCCAATCCTGTACTATCATAGAATGTCAGAACTCAGAAAGATCTTTGAAGGTATTTGAGTCTAACTCCGTCATTTTAGATAAATGAACTGAGGGATGTGGCTTGACCAAGTTACATAACTTGTATTTAACAAAGCTGGAATTTGAATTCAGGTATTCTGAATCAAAGTCTAGAGCTGATCCCACTTCACTAACTACCTCTGTTGGGCAATTATTCCTTCTGGCTTCCAATAGCTTTCTTGGCAGGTTCCAGTGTCCTCTTGATTGCCTGGATGAGTGGATATGGACCCTTTTTGCAGAAGTCACCAGTAAAGTCATCCAAATCAATGGACCAAATCATGGCCCCTCCCAATTCTGAGTTCTTCAAATACTGGACCTAAAGGAAATAGAAAGGGACATGGATGAGGAGTCTGAAATGAGTGTCTAGTGGTCCTCCTAAGTCTCTGGGACTGGCTCAAAATTAGACTCTGGTCTAGGTGGAGAGGGAATGAGTTAATACTTTATTTTTATTTTATTCATTTATTTATTTAACTTTTAATATTCATTTTCATAAAATTTTGGGTTCCAAATTTTCTCCCCATTTCTCCCCTACCACCACCCCAGAACATCAAGCATTCTAATTTCCCCTGTCAGCGATCTGCCCTCTCTTCTAACACTCCTCCCTTCCCTTGTCCCCATCTTCTCTTTTGTCCTGTAGGGCCAGGTAAGATTCTATACAGCATTACCTGTATTTTTTATTTCCCAGTCGTAAGAACTATACTCAACAGTTGGTCCTACAAATTTGACTTCAAATTCCAACTTCTCTTCATCCCTCCCTCCCCACCCATTCCCTTTGGATAGCAAGCAATTCAATATAGGCCATATCTCTGTAGTTTTGCAAATGACTTCCATAACAGTCACATTGTGTAATACTAAATATATTTCCCTCCATCCTATTCTGCCCCCCATTGCTTCTGTTCTCTCTTTGGATCCTGCCCCTCCCCAAGAGTGTTGGCTTCAAATTGCTCCCTCCTCCCACTGCCTCTCTTCCGTCATCCCACCCTCCCCGCTTATTCCCTTCTCCCCTACTTTCCTGTATTGTAAGATAGGTTTTCATACCAAAATTAGTGTGCATTTTATTCCTTCCTTTAGTTGAATGTGATGAGAGTAAGCTTCATGTTTTTCTCTCACCTCCCCTCTTTTTCCCTCCACTGAAAAGTGTTTTGCTTGCCTCTTTTATGAGAGATAATTTTCACCATTCCATTTCTCCTTTTCTTCTCCCAACATATTTCTCTATCACCACTTAATTTCACTTTTTTAAGATATGATCCCATTCTTTTCAATTCATTCTGTGCTGTGTGTGTGTATTTGTGTGTGTGTGTGTGTGTGTTTGTGTGTATAATCCCACCACCTACCCAGATACTGAAAAGTTTCAAGAGTTACAAATATTGTGTTTCCATACAGGAATGCAAGCAGTTCAACTTTAGTAAATCCTTTATGACTTCTCTTTGCTGTTTACCTGCTCATGCTTCTCTTCCTTCTTGTGTTTGAAGATCAAATTTTCTTTTCAGCTCTGGTGTTTTCATCAAGAATGCTTGAAAGTCCTCTATTTCATTGAAATACCATATTTTCCCCTAGTT
>JAQQSK010017124.1:0-10214 GCA_028658325.1 Potorous gilbertii | reverse complement strand
TGGGGAGAAAATTTTGGAACCCAAAATCTTGTGAAAATGAATGTAAAAAGTTAAATAAATTTATTAAAAAATAAAAATAAAAAAATAAAAGCTATATTAGAAGATGAGCAAAGCAGTAAGACCTTTGCTTGAGACATGAAAATAAAGTAAAGAACTGCTACTGTTTTCTCCACAAAGAAGAATGAATTTTCACGCTGGAAATGACAGAAACAAAGTTACTTAACAAGGGGTTGATACCCAAGACAAATCAAGAAATAATGAGAATACCTAGTTGCTCTTGATTAATTCAAGCCACTTGGCCCAATTTAACTACACCCTTGTATCCTGAACAGATATTAACTACTAAGCTTAGTTCCTAAGTGACACTTGAAAAATCACAGAAAACAGCAGAAGTACCACGTTTCAGGAAAAGCAAATATCCCAGTTTTCAAAAAGGGGAAAAGTCTGCAAATTACACACCAGGGAACTAAACTTAACTGATTCCTAGGAAAATGAAGCCAGGAAAGTCTATTAGAAAGATAGTTGGTAAACCTCTGGAAAGTAGTAATTATAAAATTATAAAACATCAGCTGCATCAAAAACATACCATACTAGACTAATCTGATTTTCTTTTTAAGTAACATTAAATGAGCAGATGATGGATTCTGGGAAGATGGTATAAGAGAAAACAGTGACTTCTCAGAAATTCTCCCACAAACCAGGTAAAATGTCACCTCAAAGTAGACTATAACCCATAGAAATAATTGAAAGTTGGGGTAAAGTAGCTGTCTTCCTAAGACAACTGTGGAGAACTTACAGCAAGATTCAACTTCCAGGGTAGGCCTGTTTTGAGGCACAAACACCTCCAGGCAGACTCTACTGAATCAATAAACAAGCCATGGTGCAACTGAATCTGGTGCAGCCTTGAGCTTTAGGAAATTTAGCCTCACAGACAAGTGTGGAGGTTGGATAGTTGGGCACTGGAAGACTGGAGGACACTCTGCTGTTGCAGGACACCAAGCAAAGGTATGCTCACCAAATGTGGCACAGTGCTGTGGTTGTGGTGAGCATGGTGGCAGAGGGGGGCAGGGACTCTGCTGGCTGTAGGTACCTGCAGGAGAGTGGAGTTCATGGTTTACCTTTCAGGACAAAGGGACTATATACAAGAGTGTATGTAATGACAGTGTGGCTGGGGACTCCAGCAATGGTTCAGGGGCAGAGAGGAATGAATGCTTGAGGTCAGGCTACCAGACAGTGCTTAGAAAACAACAGTACTAAAACTTGAAGTCTGAGGAATCACCTCCTCCTTCCCTTAAACACACAGAGCCTGGAACTAGAACCTGACTATAATATGCCACTAAAATAAATTACTGAATGCAAAAATAAAAACATAAGTGAGTGCATAAAGGAGAAAGAACCCAACCACAGATAGGTACTAAGGGGATAGAAAAGATCTGGAATCAAACTTGAAAGATAGTGAAGTTAAAAAAAAAACCATACCTACTTCAAAGAAAAATGACAAATAGTAACAAATCAAAAAATATTTTTTGGAAGAGCTTAAAAAGGACTTTAAACATCAAACTGGAGAAGTTGAGGGAAAATTAGAGAAAAAAATATTGACAATACAAGAAAACTATGAAAAGGTCAACCAAATGGAAGAGATCCAAAAACTATGAAAAGGTCAACCAAATGGAAGAGATCCAAAAACTTAAGAGAAAAAAAAATCCTTAAAAACTAGAATTAGGCATGATGACTTATAAAACACCAAGAAATAATAAAATCAAAAGAGGAAAAAAATGGAAGAGAATGTGAAACATCTCATTAGAAAAACAACAGATCTGGAAAACAAAGGAGTGACAACGTAAGAACTGTTGGACTACCTAAAAGTCATAATCAAAAAGACTTTAGATATCATGTTAAAAGAATTCATCAAGGAAAATTGCCCTAAAGTTCTAGAATGAGGGTAAAAGAGAAATAGAAAAAATCCATTTATCACCACTTGAAAGAGATCCCAAGATGAAAATTCATGGGTACATTGTAGCCAAATTTCAAAGCTCCTAGATCAAGCAGAAAATACTACAAGCAACAAAAAAAAATACAATTTAAATACTATGGCGCTACAGTAAGGATAACACAAGATCTAGCAGTTACTATATAAAAACACTGAAGCACTTGGAACATTCTATTTCAAGGAGCAAAGGAGCTGGGTTTCCAACTAAGAATAATTTACCCAGAAAAGTTGAACATAATCCTGAATGGAATGAACTGAAAGACTTTCAGGTATTTGTGACAAAAATACAAGAATTCAATGGAAAATTTGGCATAAGATCAAACGAAAACCTAAGGTAAACATTAAAGACCAATTAGAGAGACTGAATAGGCTAAATTGTTTACTGTTTATATGAGAATATGTTATCTGTACTCAAGAATGTTATCATTACTTCAGTAATTAGAGCATACATAGAAAACAAAAGCTAAAGGTAGAGTCCATTATGATGGGATGATTCCAGAAAATACAACTGGTTACAGAGAGATAAAATGAAGTAATTATCTCAAAAAAACAAGGCATAAATAGAACTGTTAAATGGAAGCAGGTGGAGGTGGAAGGTTGGTAGTGCTGGAACCTTATTCACATCTAAACAGGGTTAAACAGGGAATATATACAACTAAAACGGTATAAAAATCTTCTAAATTATAAGAGGGCAAAGAGCCATAAGGGAGGGACTTCAAGAAGGGTACATGCCTCAAGAAGTAGGAAGGTGGAGGAAAAGAAAAGCAAGAGCATAAGGGAGGAATTGTTAGAGGAGTGGGTGGATTTAAGGAATAGGATGGTAAGAGGAGAGGAAAAGGATTCTTAAAAATAGTGTGGATTAGGGAAGTTCTTGTGTTTGTCCTTCATTCTTAAAGAGGACCATCACATCAACATGATAACATGACTAGTTGATTTTGATTTGAGAGGTGAGGATTGTGCATAGTAACCAGCCTCACTTTCCCCTCCAGAGCCATCTGGGTCCAGTGGCCAGATAGTCATCGGGATGACTGGAGATGACCCAGGATGCAATGTGAAACCCAGGCCATTTTAGGATAAGGTCTTATCTGATTCTTACTTTGAGTGAGATACACCCATTCAATGAATAGGCTTTTTTAAGTAGTTATTCAAGGGATGGCCCTGGTAATAAAAAAACCAAAAACAATCGGGAGGCAAAGATCCTAAGCATTCCTGGGTAAAAGAGAAAGTTACCTAATCAGTATTTACATTCACTCGGTGCTAGGTGTGGGAGCAGGGGAGGGAACCTGTCCAATCTATGAATTCCAGAGTGAACTGGGCTTAAGGCTTGGGCTTTAAGTAAGAAATCTAGTCAGTAAACCCAAAGGAAAAAAAAAGCAGCTTTAGAGCGCCCTAGGCAAGAAAGAGAGGGGAGAGGAGGGGAGGGAAAAAGCTGTTACTCACAGGTTGTGTTTGTCCTCAAGGTGATTAAATTAGACATGTGAGGAGGGATACAGTAAAGAGAGGAGAAAGATAAAGAGGAAAACAAGGTGGAGGGAAATAAGTAGTAATTATAACTTTGAAGGTGAATGGGATGAACACTCAAAAAACAGAAAAGGACAGCAGAATGGATTAAAAATCAGAATTCACAATATGTTGCTTACAAGAAACACATTTAAAAATGAGAAATAAACACAGGATTAAAATAAAAGGCTGGAGTAGAATTTATTACACAAAAAAAGCAGGAGTAGCAATCATGATCTCAAAGTTAAAGCTAAGAGAGATTTAATTAAGAGATAAACTGGAAAATTACATTATTATAAAAGATGCCAGAGGCAATGTGAAACAATATTAATACTAAACCTATATGCACCAAATGTTATAGCATCTAAATTTTTAAAGGAAAGGCTAAAGGAACTACAACTGGAAATAGTTCAATTATTAAAGTGGGGGACTTTAACCTTCCTCTTTGAGAATTAGATGGATATAACAAAAAAAATTAAGTCAAAGAGGTAAGTAAATAGAATCTTGGATAAGCTAGATATGATAACTATCTGTAGGGAACTGAAGTAGGAATGGAAAGGATATTTTTCTCAGTGGTAAATGACACACACCTTTAAAAAAATATGACTATATATTAGGGCATAAAACCAGTTAAATGAAGAAAAGGGGAAATACGTCCATTTCAGAACATAATGCAATATAAATTATCTTGAATAGAGGACCAAGGAAACACAGACTGAAAACTAATTGTAGACTAAACAATCTACTAAAGAATGAGTGGGTTAAAGAACAAATCACAGAAACAATAATTTCATTAAAGAGAACAACAATGGTGAGACAATTCAAAACCTATGAAATGCAACAAAAGCAGTAACCAGAGGAAAATTTTTACCTTTAAATGCTTACATCAATAAAACTGAGAAAGAAAACACCAATGAATTAGGAATGTAATTTGAAAAAAAAATTAGAAAAAGAAAAAATTAAAAACCACCAATTAAATATCAAATTGAAAATTCTAAAAAATTAAAGGTGAAATTAACAAAATTGAGTGTAAGAAAACAGGAGTTGGTTTTATGGGAAAAAACTCAATAGATAAACCATTGGAAAACATGATTTAAATAAGGGAAGAAAATGAAATCATTAATATTGAAAAATAAAAAGGGTGACTATACCACTAACAAAGTGGTAATCAAAGCTATTTCACTCAAATGTATACCAATAAATTTAACAACTGAGTGAAATGGAAGAATATCTACAAAAATATAAACTGCTTAGATTAAGAGAAGTGGAAACAGAATATCTAAATAAACCTACTTCAGAAAAAGGAATTGAACAGATTATAAATGAACTTCCTAAGGAAAAAGCATCAGAATCAGATGGATTTACAAGTGAATTCTACCCAACATTTAAAGATCAAATAATTCCAATATTAAACAAATTATTTGGCATAACAGGTAAAGGGAGTTCTACCAAACTCCCTTTCTGAAACAAATACAATATTGATATCTAAACTGAGAAGAGTAAAACAGAAAATTATATATCAATTTTACTAAAGAATATGGATGCAAAAATCTCCAATAATTACTAAGTAGGAGAATAGAATAATATATTACAACAATTATACATTGTAACCAGGTGGGATTTATACCAGAAATGCACAGATGGTCTAACATAAGGAAAATTATTACCATAACTGCCTATATCAACAACAAAATAAAAATCACATGATTATATCAGATGCAGAAAAAGCTTTTGATAAAACACATTTATGTCTAATTAAAACACTTGATAGCAGAGATATAAAGGAATTTTCCTTAAAATGATAAGAAGCATCTACCTAAATGTCTACTGTCACTAATATTATTCAATATTGTATTAGAAATGCAGATGTAGCAATGAGAGAAGAAAAAGAAACTGAAATCAGAATCAGAATAGGCAACGAGGCAATGAAACTATCTCTTTTTGGAAAATTCTAAAGATTCAACTAAAAAGTTAATGGAAACAATAACTTTAGCAAAGTAGCAGATTATAAAATACACCCACAAAAAAAAATCAGCATCTCTATAATATCACCAACAAAACTCTGCAAGAAGAGATAGCAAGAGGTGTCTCATTTTTAAAAATATTTTTATTTAAAATTTTGAGTTCCAAATTTTATCCCTCCTTCCCTGGGATGGTAAGCAGATACGGATTTTACATGTGCAATTATGTAAAACATTTCCATATTAGACATTTTGTACAAGAAGACTAGAATAAAAAAAAATTAAAGTGGAAAATAGCAATGCTTAAGTCTGTATTAAAATAAAATCACTTTGTCTGGAGGCAGAAGGCATGCTTCATTATTAGTTCTTTGGGATTGTCTTAGATCATTGTATTGCTCAGAATAGTTAAGTCATTCAGAGTTCTTCATCAAACATGCTGCTACTGTGTACAACGTTCTCCGCTTTTCTGAAATCATCCTGTTTGTCATTTCTTACAGCACAATGATATTCCACTACAATCATATGGCCCAGCTTGTTTAAACCATTCCCCAGTTGATGGGCATCCCTTTGATTACCAATTCTTAGTCCATACAAAAAGACCTGCTATAAATATTTTTGTATAGAGGTCCTTTTCCCTTTTTCTGAATGTCTTTGGGATATAAACCAACAGTGATATTGCTGCATCAAAGGATATACACCATTTCATAGCCCTATAGGCATAGTTCCAAATTGCTCTCCAGAATCGTTGGATCAGTTCACACCCAACTAACAATGCATCAGTGTCCCAATTTTCCCACATCCCCTTCAACATCCAACAATTTCCTTTTTTGTCACAAATAAGTCAATCTCATGGGTGTGAGGTACCTCAGAGTTGTTTTAATTTGCATTTCTGTGATCAACAGTGATTTAGAACATTTTTTCATATGACTATAGATAGCTTTGATTTCTTTGTCTGAAACCTGTTCATATACTTTGCCCATCTATCAATTAGGGAATGACTTGTATTTTTACAAATTTGACTCAGTTCTCTATATATTTGAAAAATGAGGCCTTTATTAGAGATACCTGTTGCAAGAAATTTCCCCCAATTGTTTTCCTTATAATTTTGGTAACACTGGTTTTGTTTGCGCAAAAACTTTTTAATTTTATATAATTAAAATCATGTATTTTACATTTTGCAATGTTCTCCATACCTTCTTTGGTCCTAAATTCTTCCCATATCCATAAATCTGACAGATAAACTCTCAATGCTCTCTTAATTTCCTAATGGTATCACCCTTTAATATAGAGTTATAAAATAACTGTAGACAGTATAAAATATCTGGGAGTATGCCTGCCAAAACAAACCCAGTTGCCCTATGAATGTAATAAAATACATTTATACAAGCCAGATTTATATTGGTCTTTATATTGGGATTGTCTTGGAACACTGTACTGCTAAGAATAGCTAAGGTATTTGTAACTCTCCATCATACAATTGCTTTTAGTGTGTACAATGTTCTCCTGGTTCTGCTCAGTTCACTTTGTATCAGTTCATATTAGTCTTTCCAGTACTAAATCTTAAACTATATTATAAGGCAGTAATTATAAAACTATCTGGCACTGGCTAAGAAATGGAAAAGTGGATCAGTGAAACAGAGTAGACATAAAATACTGTGGCAAATGATTATAGTAACCTTACATTAGACAAATATAAACATTTAAATGGAGAAATTGTTGGGAAAGCTAGAAAGCATCTGACACGGACTGGGCAAAGACCAATATCTTATAACATTTACCAAGATAAGGTCAAAATGGTTACATGACCTAGACATAAAGAGAGACATCACAAGAAAATTAGAATATGGAACACAGTACCCATTAGACTTATGGACTGGAGAACAATTTATGAATAAACAAGAGATTCAAAGCATCGTGAGGTATAAAATTTCAATTATATTAAATTTTAAAATTTTGTACAAATAAAACAATGTAGCCAAGTTTAGAAAGAAAGCAGAAAATTGGGAGAAAATTTTTGACAGTTTCTCAGGTAAATACATCATTTTTCAATTACAAAAAGAACTTTTGCCAAATGTATGATACAAGTCATTCCCCTATTGATAAATGGTCAAAGAATACGAAGAGGTAGTAGTTTTTCAATGAAGTCAAAACTATATAAAATTATATAAAAATGCTCTAATCACTGATTTGAGAAATGCAAATTAAAACACAACTTTCAGATATCCTATTAGATAACCCTATCAGATTGACTAAAATGATAGAAAGGGAAAGTAATAAATGTTGGAAGGAATGTACAAAAACTGAGACACTCATTCAGACAGTAATTCACTGTTGGTGGAACTGTGCACGGATCCAACCATTTTGTTACTTTTTTTGTGAGGCAGTCAGGGTTAAGTGGCTTGCCCAGCGTCACATGGCTACTAAGTGTCAAGTGTCTGAGGCCAGAATTGAACTCAGGTCCTCCTGATTCCAGGGCCACTGCTTTATCCACTATATATATCCACTGCCTCTGATCCAACCATTTTAGAAAGTAATCTGGAATTAAGCCCAAGAGTTATTAAACTCCTTATACCCTTTGATCCAGCAATACTGCTATTAGGTCTGTTGCCCAAGGTGATCAGGGCAAAAAGGAAAGATCTTAAATATTCTAAAACATAGCAATTTTCTTTATGGTGGCAAGGAACTGGAAATTAAGGGGATGCCCTTTGTAACATAATTTAAATGGAAAGATCTTTCTCTTTCATTAATAGGCCCATATGATTTGTTTAAATCACCTGGAAGCTTAAGTCACATGTGGTGGGAGGAGCTTGCTGAACATGTAGAACAGGAAGGGTGGAGCAGAACCAGGAGGAAGTGAGTGAGACTCAGGCTCATGAGTGTTTGCTTATGAGAGGGCCGTAGCTGAGTCAGGGGTGGAGGGGAGGCTTGGGAATGACTTTGCTCCCTGCGGTTATCATATTTATTAACTTCTTGGTCACCATGATGGATTTTGCTTTCTGGTTCTGGAATTTGGTTTTCTGGAGTCTAAATAAATGTTTTTCTTCTGCCTTCTACATAGAGTCTTTTTTTGCAATTGAGAACTACACTGGCATATTCATTGTAACCACCAAAACTGTGAATACTTCCTTAGTGATACAATGGCTAAATAAGTTGCAGTATATGATTGTGATAGAATACTACTGTGCTATGTGAAATGAGCAGAACGTGAAAGGAGAAAACATTGTACAATATAATAGAAATATTGTCTAAAGAACAACTTCAAATGACTAATTCATTTTGAGTATTATAAGGACTCAAAACAACTTCAAAGGACATATGAAGTAAGACACTATCCACCTCCAGAGAAAAAAGTGATAAATAGAAATATGCACATTAGGATTTTATGTACAACCAAAACATGTACACACATGTGTATTCACATACATGTATATATGTGTGTATATATATGTATATGCATGTATGAATAAGAGACTACCAAACTGAATAAAGAGCCGTGCTCATTGTTGTATGCCTGTGAAACCTGGACAGTATACCAACACTATGCCAAGAAACTGAATCACTTCCATGTCTTGGGAAAATTCTGAAGATCACCTGTCAAGATAAGGTACCAGACACTGAGGTCCTTACCTGAACTAAAATACCAAGCATTAAAACTATGCTTCAGAGAATGCAACTCTAACAGGCTGGCCACGTTGATCAAATGCAGAATGTATGCTTTGCCAAAGAAGACTTTTATGGAGAACTTATATAGGGCAAGCATTCACATGGTGATCAGAAGTAATACAAGGACACTCTTAGGGTTTCTTTTAAGAACTTTGGAACTGATTGTGTGACATGGAAGACACTGGCATAGGGCCACTCAGCATGGCATGCCCACATCAGAGAAGTTTCTGTGTTCTACGAGTAAAGCAGAATTGAAACAGCTCAAAGGAAACACAGGCTGTGCAAATTTAGAGTATCCACCCCAAATGTTCACAAAGATCGTTTGTGCCCAATCTGTAGGAGAGCATTCTGAGTTTATATTGATCTGATCAGTCATACTTGGACACACTGAAACTTGACTCCAGCACAGTGATGTCATTTTGGTCCTCTTTGAGAAAGAAAGACAACAACCAACCAAGCATATATGTATGTACATACATAAACACACACATATACACATAACCATGTGTGTCTAATGGGAGCCTTCTCTACGGTGGAGGGGGGAAAAAAGTAGTCAATGAAGAGAAGAATGCCTTAAAAATCAGAATTGGTCAAATGGAAAAGGAGGTCCAAAAGCTCACTGAAGAAAATAATTCCTTAAAAATCTGAATGGAGTAAATGGAAGCTAATGACTTTATGAGAAATCAAGAAACAATAAAACAAAACCAAAAGAATGAAAAATAGAAAACAATGTGAAATATCTCATTGGAAAAACAAATGACCTAGAAAAGAGATCCAGGAGAGATAATTTAAAATTGGACTACCTGAAAGCCATGATTTAAAAAAAAAAAAAAAAAGAGGCTAGACATCTTTCAAGAAAATATCACAAGAAACTGCCCTAATATTCTAGAACCAGAGGGTAAAACAGGAATTGAAAGAATCCACCACTCACCTCCCAATGAAAACTCCCAGTATTATTATAGCCAAATTCCAGTGCTCCCCAGTCAAGGGGAAAATATTGCAAGCAGTCAGAAAGAAACAATTTAAGCATCATGGAGCCACAATGAAGATTTAGCAGGTTTTACATTAAGGGACCAGAGGGCTTGAAATATGGTATTTCA
>JAQQSK010017123.1:0-10214 GCA_028658325.1 Potorous gilbertii | reverse complement strand
CTCCTCAGAGAGGAAGCTTGGAATCATTTTTTCACCAAGAAAATAACCTTCTATAGTCTTAGTTTTTTTCCCTTTTCTGGGCATTTTCTCAGCCAGTTACTTGACTTCTGAGAGCCCTCTCCACCCCCAACCTAGATCTGCCCAGCTAGTGCTTGGGGTCTGAGATTCAAATGCTGCTCCCCAGCCTCAGGGCTTTCGGTGGCAGGCCTGGCTCCTATTCAATGGGAGCTTAATTACTGGTACTCAGGTGGGGGCAGGGCCGCCCCCCAGGCTCAGTTCCCTCAGGGGTTTTATGCAGAGACCTTCTGTAATGGAGCTGCTGCAGAGCTCCTGCCTGCTCCAGGAGCCTCTGGCCACCTGCTGCCTCTGCCGCTGCCTTTGCCGCTGCCTCCTGAGAGGGCCTGAGTCCCGGAGACACCCTGCTCCCCTCTCAACAAGTCTCTCTCACTGACCTGCGAGTCCATGGGTGGAGGGACCTTCAGGGCCGCTGGAGATTCCATCCCTGATGCCTGTTCGGATCTGCTTGCTCCTCTCTGTGCCGCGCAGCTGTGGCAGGGCAGGGGAGGGCTCCGCTCCTGTCCAGTGTGTGATGGACCTTTGGGATCGGTTTTTCGGGGCTCTCTGTAACGGAAATCTCCTTCACTGTGTTGCTGTGTGGCTTCCACTGTTCCAGAATTTTTTGGGAGTTCTTTTTAGAGGAAATCCATGGGTTGTGGGTTCGGAGCTACCAAATGTGTGTCTTTCTACTCTGCCATCTTGGCTCCACCCCCCCTGAATATTTTTTAAAAAATGAAATATCCCACCCCCAATTTTACAAATAAGGAAACAGAGGTCTAGAGAGGTTATTTAAGATCACAAGTTGAGTTAATGGCAGAATTGAGACTAGCATCCAATATTCCCATTCTTAATAGTGTTGCTTTTTCCATTTCAATATGAAGCTTCATCTGATATAATAAATAAATATAAAAGTAAATATAAATAAATAACATCTGAAATGATAAATAAATATAACACATAGCAATCAAAATACTCATGTGAAGTCATCAATGTGTGCCACATGGCACATATAATGCTCCTTTAGAGTAAATATAAACCAAGAATTTACATGATTGTCTTTTTTAATCCTTACAGCCAATAAAATAGTGCTGAGCCAAAGAAGTGATACATTCCAAATATATCCAAAACCAGAATATGATTGTCAGGTTCTATCACTATAATGTTTAAATATAAATAGAATGTGTATATATGTATACACATATATATGTATACATATAAACTATGGAATTCTTGCATTTGATGCCTAAAGAGATTCATCTTTTGGACCAAGTAGTGTCACTGTCTGTGTTTTAAGCATAAGGAAACTAAGGTTAATTTAAAAAAAACTGAGGAAAAAAATGAAAATTATGAGAGCAGAATTAATTTACTACACAGTAAAAATAATGAGAAGAATAGAAAAACTGGAATCTGCAATGACCAGTCTAACCAAAGAAACAAAAGAGAACAATATATTGGGAATTCAAAAACAGAAATGGAGAACAATCTAGAAGAATAAAAGCAAAAAAATCACATTTAAAAAAATATGTTCACTATGCAAGAAAAACATACCTATCTTGAAAACAGGATACACAGAGACAACCTAAGGATCATAGGTCTCCCAGAAACATGTAACAGGACAAAAAAACCCAAACCCTTAACACTGTAATGAAGGAAATAATAGAAGAGAACTGACAGAAAATTAAATTCCAAAGAATTTACAAATCATCTCTAGGAAAAAAAAACCCAATGCTGCAAACTCCAAAGCACAAAGTGATTAAATTTAACAATTCAGTTCAGAAACAACAAGTTCTGTAAGTCATCAGGGGAAAGACCTTCCAATACAAAGTAAAGGACATTCAAAAAACAAAAGATTAGTAGGGGAGAAGGGGATAAATGGTGTGTGGGAATGATAGAAGGAAGAGCAAATGGGAAGAGGGAGTAATTAGAAGTAAATACTTTTGGGGAGGGACAAGGTCAAAAGAAAGAATAGAACTAATGGGGGCAAGACAGGATGGAGGGAAATATAGTTAGTCTTACACAACATGATTATTATGGAAGTCTTAAGCAAAACTACACACATATACCCTATATTGAATTGCTTGCCTTCTCAGTGGGGATGGGTGGGGAGGGAAGAAAGAAGAGAAGTTGGAACTCAAAAGTTTTAGGAACAAATATTGAGAATTATTTTTACATGCAACTGTGAAATAAGAAATACAGGTAATGGGGTGTAGAAATCTATCTTGCCTACAAAAAAAGAGAGAAGATGGGAATAAGAGAAGGGAGAGGTGTGATAGAAGGGAGGGCAGATTGAGGGAAGGGGTAATCAGAATGCACGGAGTTTTGGGGCAGGGGGAAGGGAGAGATGAATTTGAAACTCAAAATTTTGTGGAAATGAATGTTGCAAACTAAAAATAAGCAAAATTTTTTTAAAAACCCAAAACACAAGATTATTCTGCACCCACTAGAAAATGCAGAAAGGAATTGGATAATGTTGTTCTGAAGAGTAACAGAACTCAAGCTGCAGCCCAGGGTGACCTAAGCCTGCAGAGCTTAACTATAAAGGAAAAAGAGAGAGATGTTCAATAACAAACAAGAATTTGACATTTTTTGAGAAAGAAAACCACAGTTGCAGAGATTATTTGCTCAAACACTTCTGGTAACAGAAATGCAGGAGGAGTGAATAAATTCAACATGCAAGGCCAGCACAACAAGAAAAAGACCAGTAGAGGCTTCTTTCAGACCTGAGGAGATAAAGGTGAAGATGGAAATAGGAGCGAGATAACAGTGAAGGGGCCGATGGGGGCACTATGAACCTACAGGGGAATCAATGCTTTTTGGGGGACTACATGACAACATGGGAGGCTACATAAAAGTGGAGAAGGGGAACAGGACAATGGACAGGTTCATGTCACACACCAGGATCAAATCAAGGGCTCATTAATGATGAGGGGACAATGACCTCTGTGGTCACAAAAAGAGAAAAGCCTATCCCTATAGGGCTGAATGGTTGAGGAGGAGGAGGGAAAGTCTGAGAAGGGAGGGGAAAGAAAGTGGGCCTTACTTTGGAAGTCAATGCTCTATATACTGATAAATACTCCTATGGGTAAAGAGAGATGGTCATGGAGGCCTAGGGGATTTGGAACTTGAAAAGTCTACTTGTCTCACATTGGGAGGTCAGGAGGTGGAATCCCTGGGGACAAGTGGCAAACATAAACAGATGAGATTTCCAGGCAAATGTAAGGAGGAAAAGGGCCAACAGAGGAGGAGAGATCAGTGGTGGGTTACATCAAGTATGTTTGGGGGAAGCAGCCCTACCATGGGGCAGTGGCTTCTCTGGCACCTGCAATGACTGGCAATGTTCTAGGACTGAGGCACAATGGAAAAGGAGAATCCACGAGGCAAGTTTTCCAAGGCAATGGCATGAAGTGCCAAGAGGAAAAACCTAGAATGGATACCCTGGAAGTTTTGATTGCATGAGGAATACAGAAAAAAAGAGAGACCAGATGATTACAGGTGATATGAATCAGAGAGCAGAGGTCTAGAGTAGACAAAAAGAGAAGATAGATGATGAAGAGAATGAGAGAGTTTTCTAAAAAGGGATACAAAAAAATTACATTTTAAAAATTAATGAATAGGTCTAGTTGAAGGGAAGGATAGGAAGGGGAAAACTGCTTGACTAAGAGGAAAAAGGAGGGGAAGGATTATATAATCAAATGAAAAGTAGAAGAGAAAAAGGAACTAATAAAGCAAAGCCTAAAGAGGGCAACAACTAAGAAGAGGGCAACTGTAGAAGGGGAAGAGAGCCAGTGGGAACAGGGCCATCTTTTAAAAGAAGATTAAAGTAACTGAAGGAACATAGTAATGCTGTTTACAGCAGAAGAGGGGGGAAAATTATAACTTGAAAAGAATTTAGAGACAGATGGAGGAAAATATAAACCTAACTCTTCTAACTTTAAATTGAATGGATGAAACAATCCAAAAAATGAAAAAGAGTGGCAGATTGGAGAAGAAAACAAAACCCTAGACTCTGGGAGCTTGCAAGAAACACATTTAAAAAACAAAGATATACACAAAATAAAACTGAGGAGATGGGAGCAAATTTACTATGCATCAAGTGAATCCAATAAAGTAGGAGTTTCCATCATGCTATCAGACAAAAAAAAAACAAACATTCAAAAACAAACAAAAAAGGATAAACAAGGAAAATATATTATGCTGAAAGGAAGTATGGGGCTACAGATAACAAACCAATATCAGTATTACGCTTCCAAATACCTTGGCAATCAAATTCAAAAAAGAATCATCTGAGCTTCAAGAAGACATTGACAATAAGACAAAAGTCAAAAGACCTCACTATCTAGCAGTTTCATGTAAAAAAGTCTAACAAAGGTAAACAAAAGGGAAAACATGGAACTGAACAAATTCTGGTGAAACTAGAGTCTTTTGACTTATGGAATCTTCTAGATAGGACAGAAAAAGAATATACATGTGTTTTAATAACACATGGAACTTTTAGAAAAATTAACATGCACTAAGGCATAAAGCTATGTGCATACAAATGTAAAAAGGCAGAAAGAATTAATACTTTATAGACCATAACACAATAAAAAATAGAAATTGGTTGAGGAACCCCAAACAGAAGATACATATTCAAATGGGAACTTAATAACAAAACCTTAAACAATAAATAGGTTAAAGAACAAGTCATCGAAACAATTAGTAACCATGTAACAGAAAATGGTAGCAAAATAACATATCAATTTCGGAAATGCAGCTAAAGCAGTTCTTGGGGAGGAAATCCTATCTTTACCATCAAACATTAACAAAATACAAAAAGAAAGAATTAATGAACTGAAGATACATTTTAAAAATTAGAAAATTGAAAAAAACACAAAATAAACAAGTAAAAAACTTAAAAATAAGAGGAGATATTAAAAATTAGAGAGGAATGGATAAATCAGAAACAAAAAATAGAAATGATAAATAAAACTAGAAGCTCATTGTTTGAAAAGACTAATAAAATTGATAAATTCTTAGCTAATCTGATTAAAAAGAACAGAAAAGCAAATCAATAAAATAGTAAACAAGGTCAAATCAGGAGAAATAAAAAGAATACTCAAAATATTATGCACAGTTACAGGCAAATAAAATGTGAACACAAAAGAAATAGAGGAATACCTTAAAAATGTAAAATACTCAAACTACCAGAAGAGAACATAAAGCCATTAAATAATTTAATCTCAGAAAAGGAAATAGATATAGCTATCAAGAAACTACCAAAGGAAAAAACTTCTGATTCTGCTGGATTCCCAGGAGAATTCTATTAAATGTCTGAAAAACAATTAGTACCCATTATTTCACAAACTACTCTCAAAAACCTGAGAAAGAAAGCACCCTACCAGAATCCTTTTATGAGGCAAAAATAGTCTTAATAACTAAACCGCGGAAAGAAAAGTATAGACCAATATGAAAACAACTCTACAGTTCCACATCACACACAACAGATTAGCAAAGATAATAAAAAAGGAAACTGACAACTGTTGGAGGGGCTGTGGGAAGACACTATGGCATGCATTGCTGGTGGAGATGTGAATTGATAGAACCTTCTGGAAAGAAATTTGAAACTACACCCAAAAAGTCAATTGACTGTACATATCCTTTGACCCAGTGATAATACTATAATAGTACTAGGTATATATCTCAAGAAATCAAAAATAAAGGGAAATTACATCTATATGTACATGTACAATATACAAAAATATATATATGTGTATCTACATACATATAAGTATGTATACACACACAGCACTTTAAAGGCACTTTTTATTGCAGAAAAGACCTAGAAATATTCACTGGAAAACGGCTGAACAAATTATGGGATATGACTATAGAGAAACCTACAAAGAAGTACGTATGCCAACACAGAAAGAAGTGAGAACTGGGAGAACAATTTATACAATAACCACAATAACATAAAGGAAAACCACACTGAAAGACTAACTCTGGCCAATTTTACACTAATGATGCAGCATGCCCCCCATCTCACAGTAGAAAGGTGAAAGGTTGAATGAGACATTTTGGGAATGGCCAGTGTGTGGGCTTGTTTTGCTTGATGATACTTATTTCTTATGAAGGAAGACTTTTACTGGGGGGGCAGACAGAAGGGGAGGAGGTAATAGAGGCTGGAAGGCAGCATGTAGTAGTAATGAAGTGATTAAAAAAAGAAGAACAAAAAGAAAGGAGAGTCAATGAAATGTTAAAAGACATCGTAGAGGCAGCTAGGTGGTGCAGTGGACAGAGCACCAGTGCAGGAGTCAGGAGGACCCGAGTTCAAAGTTCACTTCAGACACTTGACACTCACTAGTTGTGTGACCTTGGGCAAGTCACTTAACCCCAATTGCCTCATGTTGGGTCATCTCCAGTCATCCTGATGAATATCTGGTCACTGGATTCAGATGGCTCTGGAGGAGAAGTGAGGCTGGTGACCTTGCACAGCTCTCCCTCACTCAAAATAAAGTCAAGTGCAAGTCATGTCATCATTTCTTTGATGGCATGGTCTTCTTTGGCAACAAAAGATGAACACATAAAAACCATCGTAAAGAAGGAGGAAAGGGAACACAGAAAAGGAGCAAAGTCTTGGTAATACTGTGTTAAAGTAAAATATACTTTAAAAAATAATTTATACATCACAGAAATTCAGTTTCATGTACAATCTTATTTTCTTTTTCCCATTCTTTATATATAGAAGTGTTCATATTTGTTAAGTTCCTAATTTTAAGAAAAAATTCAAAGGAAAAAATTTATTCTTTGATGGTTAACAGCTTGTAGCTTTATAAAGGTCCTCAAAACATTTTTTTTTTAAAAAAACTATTTTTCACTGGTTAAAAAAAGAAAAGCAGACCAGTGGGATGGACCACCAGTGAGCTCCACATAAACCAACTCCAAAACGTAAACTACTTGGGGAAGAACACCCTGTTTAACAAGAGCTGATAAGAACACTAAAAAGCAGTTTGAATGAAATTTAGTTGAGATCAAGTGCTTACACCATTTGCCACAAGAAATTCCATGTGGGTACATGACCTGGACATGAAAGGATGTACAAAAAAAAAAAAAGAAGAAAATGGCATCAGGAACCTTTCACTGCTAGATCAAGGTGGAGAATTCCTGTGGGTTTGTTTTTTTTAAATAAATTTTATACTTTTAAAAAATAGAACAGAAAAGGGAATAATATGCAAAACTGCAAATCTCTACATAGTAAATTCAACATGTTCTTTTCAAGCTGTCCTGCTTGTCTGTGTCTCCTTCTGGACTTCCTACTCTTCTGTGCAGTTTTCAAAAATGCTTCAATATCCCCTTTTATCTCTTTCCTTTTTTCCCCAGCAACATTATCATTCACTATCCTCTCCCACCAAACCCCTCTCCCCAACAAAAGCAAGAACCTTGTAACCAATGAGCACAATGATGCAAAGCACAGGTTCACACTGGTGGTGACCAACACTCTAGGTCCCATTCTGTACCTTGAGTCCATGACCTCTGCCCCTAGAGGTGGCCAGTACACCTCAACAGTGGCCCACTGGAATTCTAGGGAGCCATTACACTGCTCAGATTCAATAAGACTTTCAAAAGCTTTTCCATTTACAATAATGTTTCTATAGAAATTTTTCTCCTATTTCTTCACTTCACTCTAAGTTCAGACAAGTCTCCTCAGATCTTCTCCCTGAATCCATATCTTCTGTTGTAATTTACGACTGCAACGATCATACCACAATTTGTTCAGCCATTGTGGTGCAAAAATTCTTGGCCAAATAAGATATGGTGACAGTAACAAAAAATTTTAATGATATGAATTTTTAAAAGATTTTGTAAGAATAAACTTGATACAACTACTGTAAGTAGGAAAACTAGCAGATTAGAAAAAACAACAACTTTACATCAGATATCTCTGATAAAGGCCTGATTTCCAAGGTAAATACTAAAATAATAGGAATATGATACCAAAAGCCATTTCCCTAAACCTAGACCCAGTTAAATGACAAACCAAGGTAGGAGTACATAGCAGATATGGGATTCTAATTCAATTCCTCCAACATCAAATATAGTATTCTTTCTCTAACCACAATAACTCTCAATCCTTTAGGGTTCTAATGGATATAAGGTACTTTCCTTTAAAAAAACAACTCATGCCATAGATGGTACAAATGTTATCCACACTTTCCAGATGAGGAAACTGGGGCTACATAATTTGTGGGCTGTGTACCTAATGAACAGCTTCACCAGGACTGCAGTACAAATTTAGCATGTTTTCCACTACAGAATACTAAAATGTTTCCTAGAATGTGGCAGCCAATCCAGGCACACCTCTCCCCCCCCCCAAAAAAAAGCCCATTACTTCTCTCTGCCTCCAAAGAAGGGCACGGCCAATCAGTTAATTGCTGAATCAAGTGAGTATTTTAACAGTGTATTGCCACCTAGATGGGTGGGGACTTGGATTCTTAGTCTTTAAGCTAATTGGTTATAAGTCACAGTTGGGCTTTGATCTCCTTTTAATATGTCATCTTCTAGCATTCCCAGTTTTCTCTAGTCCAAACTAAATAGTTTGATGTTTTATAGGGTGCCAAATGTATCTTGAGTTCCTCAGAACAGCTCAAAATTGGACGTGATGGGTTTTTTTCGATGTGTGAGACATAGAAATAACAAGTCAACCATTCTCATAATTCATGGCAAATGGTTAACCATAGCGCAGATGGCCTCAGAATGTGGGTTATCTGTAAACACTTACCTAGTAGCTGGTTGACTCATTATTTAAGTTCCTCCAGCATCCTCTCAGGTTCAGTCTTCCTTTCCTTCTTCCTTTTCTGAGAGTGGCAAGATCTTCCATCGGTATCATTTGGTCAGCTGGGAGACAAAAATGAAACAGGACAGTTACTTGTTTGGTTTTTTAAAATAAATAGCTTTATTCATATTTTTTTCTTATATCATTATAGGACTGTTGTTACAAATGCACATTTGAGGCGGGTAGAGAAAGGGGTCTGGATTTGTAATTTCACCAAGGACTAAAAGCCTACCAAAGCAACTGTTGTACATTTTCATCCTAGGGAGTTGCCCAAGGCAAAAGGTTAAGAGGTTAAACGATTTGTCCAGGTTCTCACTGTCAGTGTCCCAGGTATGAGCTGCACCCAAATCTTAATGACCATAAGGCTGGCTTTTGACCCAGTGCCTCTTGCCTTGCCAGCTGTTGTTCAGTACTACTCTTTGCAGTAGGTACCTAATAAGTATATGTTTAATTGAACTGACTCATAGGATCAAAGAGGGGATAGAGCTTTAGAGATTTTTAGTTACAGATTACATAACTCGAGCTAAGAAATCAGAGGCCATCAAGTCTTGTACCTTCATTTTATGGAAGAAACTAAGGGCCGCAGAAGAGAATCAATTTCCCTAAGGTCACACAGCTAATAAGTATCAGAGGTCAAATGTGAATCCAGGGCCTTTGACTCCCAATATAGTGTCTTTTTTTCCACCATTCTCACCCTGTCTTCTTGGTCACCTTAGAAATCCTGCAGTACAAAATGGTGTCAAAGATCAATTAAAACAACTGGAAGTTGTCTTACTATTTACATCATTAAATAATATAGTAAGCAACTGCTTATATTGGAACACTATTTCATGCTTCACTCCCTCCACCTCTCCTCTCCTCTCCATTCCCAGTTCTAGAACCATGATTAAATCAACTTGGCCATTATTCCCAGATGGGGTCTACACCCCTATAAACTCACTCACCATCCCAGCAAACTTCCAAACCAAAGTACCTCTCCCTGCCATCACTGATTTCCTACGTGCCTTGTTTTCCCCAGTTAGAATACAAACACCTGGAGTGCAGGAACTGCCCCTTGCTTTTGTACCTCCTGCCCTTGTGTGTTTGGCACCTAGCAAGACTTAATAAATGCTTTTTCTTTCATTCATTCTTAGCACTCAAACTATTTTGGAGAAAACAATGGTACTCAGGATGAGTAAATGACACATTCGGCCATATTTACGTGGCCTTCATTTTCTTAAGTTTGTGCAACACGAGAGTAGAGTTAAATCTCTCCATCTTGCCATTGTCATCCCTACAATTTGTCACTGGCACCCTCTTTTACAAGTGGAAGGTTGAGAAAATCAAGAACAAAGTGGCTAGAAAG
>JAQQSK010017122.1:0-10215 GCA_028658325.1 Potorous gilbertii | reverse complement strand
TTTTCCCATTGATGCCATATGGCTACCAATCATAAAATATCACATTCTCAGAAGAATCAAGATTGCAGATGACCCCAAAAGAAGCCAACCCTCTGACCCCGTAATTTCACTGATGGGCATATATCCTGAAAGTATTATGAAAAGGGGGAAAAGAGTTTTCTGTTTAATATAGCACTATTATTTAATTATTTGATTATATATAGTGATTATATATATATATATATATATATATATATATATATATATATATATAATTTGAATATACCCCATCCACCCCAAATAGCCAATTGGGAGCAAATTTAATGTCCAACAAAAGAAAAAAATTTAATTGGAGTATATTAAAACAGTGCTTTGCACATAGCAATTACTTAATAAATGCTTTGTGCATTTAATTATTCATATTAATGTAATGGAATATTGTAATGCTTTTAAGATCTATAAGGATGAAAAATGCAAGAAACTTAGAAAGACCTTTAGGAAATAATGCAAAGCAGAAAAAGCAGGACCAGAAGTAAGACATTAACTAAAAACTACATAAAATATTGTAGTATATAGAGTGCTAGATCTGGAATCAGGAGAATTTTAGTATAAATTTGACTTTGGACATGTGTTGGCTTTGTGACGCAGGCAAGTCACTTATCTTCTCTTATATATAATAGCACTGACCTTCCTGGGTTGTTGTGAAGGTCAAATGAGGTACTATTTGTAAAAAGCGTTTCAAACCTTAGAGCTAAATACCAGCGATTAAAATTATTCTAATTCTTAGAATAAAAGGACAGGGTAGCTTGATGGGAACATTAAAAAGAGTCGCTAAAAATTTATATGTCATACTTTGAAATTAGTTATGAAGGAAATTTGGATAATTATGTCTATATATTATTAAGTTTTTAATAAAGCATTTGGTTTAAAACATTTCAATAAATTTTTAAAAAATTTAAAAAATATGAACCAAAAGGCAGTTGTAGATTACTGAAAGCACTGAACAATTTTCCAGATGTAATCCAGCTTTCCCTCTGTCCTTTTCTCTAGGTTTGCATTTTCTTCCTACGATGCCCTCCTATTATAAAATATAGTGTGTTCCCTCTTCTTTTATTCCTCCCAATCACGGCCTGTCAGGATCTTTCTTCTAAGACAAAAAACAAATGCATAAAACCAGAATAGAGCACAACCGCCCTCTTCCCTCTGCCTGTCTTACTTGTCTTTGTCTGTGACTTGAAGACATTAGAGTTTTGAGATGATGCTTCTTTTTTCCTGCGTTAGCGAGAAACAATCTATCCTATCAACCCTTTCAATTAATCAAATATGGGTACCTTTCTGTGTTCTATTGGCTCCTACTTTTCCATTCCAAAGTGCCTTGCCTAGTTCTGAACTTTTCATTAGGGAATCTTAAATCTAGTCCTTTAAAGGTTCATTTTTCTCCTAAAGATTTATCCTGGATTGCCTGATAGGTTATTTTTGGTGGTTGTTGGGTTTTTTTTTTTATTTTTTAGAATATTTTTTCCCCAAGCTCTTGATTATAAGAGCAGTTGTGTGATCCTGACTATAGCTCCTTACTGTTCAAACTCTTTTTTTGTGGGGAATGGGGGGTGAGGAGACAAGTACTGCTTAGAGTCATTTTTTTCTTTGCCATGGAAGCTCTGAATTTTGCCTGACATTCCAGGGAGTTTTCATTTTGAAGTTTATATTAGAAGATGATTGGTGGATATTTTGTATTTTCACATTGCCTTCTGATTCTTTCCTTTTAAAAAAAATTTATTTTCTCTCCCTACCACCTTTCTTCAAATTTAAATGGGAGAAAAGAAAGATAAATAGACTCTTGTAACAAATATGTAGTCAAGCAAAATGAATTTTCATATTGACTCTGTCCAAAAATATATGGCTCGTTTTAAATCTTGAATCTATCAGGGCTGTCAGGTGGTGAGCAACATAAATCATCATCATCCCTCTGGAAACATGATTAGTGATTGCACTGATAAGAGATCTGTTCGTCATTACGGTGTTGTTGTTGTTGTTGTATAAATTGTTCCCCTGGTTCTACTGCCTTTACTCTTCCTCAGTTTATACAAGTCTTTCCAGAATTCTCTGAGCCTATCGCTTTCTTCATTTCTTATTGCAGTTATATTCTTCTATCCAAGTACCCTTATTTGTTTAGCCTTTCTTAGTTGACTTGCCATATGGTTTTAAGAGACCTGGAGTTTTCATATATGGTTTTAGAAATATAATGCCTAAGTCTTTTTTTTGGCTCTGGTTTTTCAGGTAGTTCAGTGATTCTTAGGTTATCTTTTCTTGGTCAGTTGTTTTATATTTTCTTCTGTTTTGATATTTCTTATAGTCTCATTGAGTCATTTTTTTTTTTGGCTCATTCTCATACTCAGAGAGTTCAATTGTTGGTTGAACTTTGGGGGCTTTGCTTAGGACAAACTTTGCTTCTTTATACCTGGATGGTATGCATAGGCTGTATTTGATGCTGAATTTACTGGGTAAGATGAGGCTGTAATTCTGCAGGAACTGTCTGGTCTTGTTACTTTCTCCTGTTGTTCAGGCCCAGGTTGCCTGGATGTTGGTTTGGGATAGGGCTACTTGAATGCTAGCTTAGTATAGGCCTGCCTGATTGTTAGGTCAGGCTGGGGCTCTTTGGACACTGCTTTGACCCTGTCTCTTGCTCACAACGCTGCTTCTGACCTTTGCCCTCCACCTGCCTTGGCTTATGGCTGCTCAGGGCCTCTGTAGGATTCTGGCCATCTTTTTGAAGTCCTGGACTAGATAGAAGAGTTTATGACTGATTCTCTTTGGTTTTCTTTTTCATAGTTTATTGTAGTGCATTTTTTAGACCTTTTACTGGGATGTTTGTGGAGGATCTGGGATCCTCCAGGTCTTAACATGCTGCCATCATTCCATAATCCATAACCCTCTGTCATAATACTTTGAGACTTTTTGAAGGGCCCTAAAAGTCTTAGGTATTATAGAAAGAGATAGGGTAAAACTTTGATTTCAGTAAATCCAATTCAGAGGATATTTCAGTAAAAATATCTAATAAAGGTAGAATTAAAAATTAGAAGTCAGAGAGATTTTAATGTTTTCATTCTTGTATAGAACTTCATCACATTAATTGGTTCCATTGGGTGAAATTTTCTTTTTATAAAAGTCTTTCATCATCACCATGAATGAAATATCAAGGATAATGGAGGAAAAATGGCCTATCAGTATCACCAGTAGTGATATTCAATTTGTAAAATGGTATCTGCTTTCTTGCCCTTCCATAGGAGGCTCATTTTTGTAGCTCAGGCTATGAAATATGAATGTATGTTAGAGGTACATTAATTTTCCCTAGCAGCATGCATTTTACATCCCATATGTTTATGGTTAATTAGTACAACACTACAACATTTAAAAATAATAATAATCTCAATTAGGTTATGCAAAACTGTGCAATTAACCACTTTCCAGACACATAACATTCTTTGACTCCTTGGATAACCATAAAGAAATTTCCCCGGTTTTTCCCCACTTTCTTACATCTGCTTTCTTTTATATTGCTTGGAACTTGTCATATACCATTCTAAAATTTCATTTTCTAATTTGTCATAAGCTTTCAAAAAGTTTCTTAGGAAGACCATTTCTTTTTTCCTTTTGATATATGTATGTGTTCAGAACAGTTTTGGGGACTGAGATTTGTTAGTCAAGAGCTGTAGACTTTCTATAAACTTAAATACTTGGAAAAGAAAAATTTGGATTTTGAACTTTTTGGTTATGTGTGTATATATTTTGAAGTAAAATTCTTCACGTAAAATTTGACAGATAGTTATGTTTTTATTTTAGTGTCTGAGAGGTAAAATTAGTTGGCCTTATTTAAAATACGTTAATCTTTCGATGTTTGCTCCAAAAACAAGGCAGGGAAGAGGAGGGGAGAAAGATCTGTTCTCCTTTTGTAATCAGATAGCGAAAGTTGTGATGCTTTTACATCTTAAGCTTCACCACTTCCCCCATAATATTTTGATAAAGAGATGAAGGATTTAGTGTTAGTAGACGTCATAGGGATGATTTAATCCCGTTCATTTCAGGGATGGGGAAACTGAGGTTTAGAGAAGATAAATGACTTTTTCCACAGTCACACACCTGTGACTCCACATTGCTTCAAGGTGATTTTAACAAATACTGTGGATATTACAGTTTTAGCACTTTTCATTCAGCCACGGAAAATGTAGAAGGAACAAGCTTGGAGTCTTGTGTCATAAAAACACTGATACGTTACTGAAGTACATACATGTAGTAAGACCCCAAATTATAAATGGGTTGTTTTCCAAAATTTCCCTTGTAAATCAGTTCTTAACTTAGACATACTTTTTCTTTACCCTCAGGATCATTGTTGTATGTATATGTGAGTATGAGTATGTGTATACATATGTACTTACATGTGTATGTACATACACACATATAGACACATATTTGTATAATATATATTGTGTATATGTGTGATGTGTATGCATATATATGTATGTAAATGTATATATATTCATATAAATACATGCCTTTGTATACATATACACATTCCAAGATCTGAAAGCAAAAACAGAATGTACCTGAAGTTTGTTATTAATAATATTATAGAACCTGACTACTGTTTAGAGCCAGTGTTTCTGTGGGAAATTGTATTTCCAATTGAGACATGGGATACCAGCAAGGCATCTCCTGCAGGAATATGGGCTAACTAGTTCTAGCCCTTTGGCAGTAGTTTCTGTGCCTTTTGACTGGGGTTTGGATAGGACCAGTGTGGTGGGAGTCAAATTTGGGAGTATGTAGTTAGAAGTAAGGAAAGGAAAAGAATGTAGTTAATGGTAGGGCAGGGAATAGTAGTTGAGAGGTCTGGCATAGAGAGGCAGAATATAGCCAGTATTGGATAGAGTTTTCTCTTCTCTCCTTCCCACTTACAGACATTGATCCTGCTACAGTCCTTCTGGCAGTGTTTGAGGCAGAATGAGAAACAGAGGTGAAATGTGGTTCTTTCCTCTTTTCCCCCCACCTTTGGGCTTAGCATCTCTGATCCTCTTTCTAACTAACTAGCACTGGATCAGAGTTAAAAGTGAAGTCACTTTGAATGAGCCTTGCCTTTCTTCCTGGATTGTTAAGTAGCTCCCTTTGTCTGCTTCATGGTTCTTGGTTTTATATTTTTATGTTACATCCTTATATATCTTTGATATCAGATTAGAGATATTTGGCACAGAAGTGTTTTACCCAGTTGATAGTTTCTTACGTAACTGTGTTGATTTTATTTTTGCAAAAGCTTTTCATTTATATGTAAGTGAAATTGTTTATTTTTATTGTTTGTATTTTCCTTGATCCTGTTGAGTTAAGAAATTCTCCCCATAGTCATAGTAGTAAAGAGTAGCTGATCTTGTCCTTTTTTCTTTTGGTGGGGCCTTGTATATTCATACCATGTATCTCTTTTTGTTTTGTCACATATGGTTTAACTAGCTGGTCTGAACCTTATTTCTTTGAAGTCATTTTTCAGTTTTCACAGTAGTTTTTGTTAAGTAGAAAGTTATTCCCCAAATAGTTTATATTCTTGAGTTTGCTGAACATTGAGTTATTGAGTTCATTTGTTTCTGATTCTTGCTTTTCTAATCTCTTCTATTGATCTACGTTTTAATTTTTTAGGTAGCACCAGTTTTGATCATCACTGTTTTATAGTATAATTCAGTCTTTGAAAGTGCTATCATCCCTTTATTCCTAATCTCTCACTCATTAGATCTCTTATTCTTCTAAAATAATTTTGCTATTACTGCATCCTGGCTATATGAAGTACCCATTTGGTAGTTTAGTATAGCATTCAATCCGTAACTGAATTTAGGTTATATCATCATCATAGCTAGCATTTATATAGTGCTTTAAGGTTTTTAAAATGCTTTAAAAAGATGCAGTTATCCTCATTACAGATGAGGAAACTGAGGCAAATAGAGATTAAATAACTTACTCCTTCACAATTAGTGAGTTCAAATTTAAGGCTAGATTTGAACTCAGTTCTCCTTTACGTTCGGTCTAGCCTTCTATCCACTGTTCTACCTACCTGTCTATGTACGTATCATAATGACTTTTACATATCAAGACAGCCTAAACATGAGGAGTAGTAGTTCTTCAATTATTTGATTTATTTCTGTAAAGAGTATTTTGTAGTTGTTTCAACCTGATTCTTGAGTATGGATTGGTTGATTGACTCCCAGGTATTTTATATATTTTTATAATTATTTTGAATGAAATTTCCCTTTCTAGTGTTTTGTTGGTGTTATACAGATTTTGTGGATTGACTTTTGTATTTTACTACTTTTTTTGAAGTTATTAATAGTCTTTCTTAATTTCTTTGCTGTTGCTTCCGGGTTTTCTAAATAAACCAACATGTCTGCAGATAGGGAGAATTTTGTCAAAGTGTATGCTTTTATTTTATTTATCTTGTTTTATTGATATCACTAATATTTTTAGAATCAGATCAAATAATAGTGGGGATAGAAAAGATATCCCTATTTTTCCTCTTTATTGAGAAAGAATTTTGACATGAAAAGTTCAAGAGACATAGTTTCTGGGTAATTGATCATTTTATTAATCATTCTCACATACAAAAGGTGTCAGAGACACTCTTGAATGCCAAAGAAAGACCTCACATGGAACCCCCTCAGTGCTTAAATGCTCTTGGAAGAATGAGTCTTCCTGAGAGTGGCAATCAACTGTGTTTGGTTAACAACTAATGAGAAGAATGAATATTATAATGAGAGGTGGACCTGTTCTAAATGAGGAGCTGTTGGACATCTCTGATCACTAAAGTCTTAGTCAGAGAGACTTATCTCTATATTACCCCATCTAAGGTAGCCTGGAAAAAGGGAGAATCTACTTTTTCCTGGACCTGAGTAAAACGCAATGGGTTAGAATCCATCTGTTCACCTAAACTAAAATTTCTTTACCTTTTGAACAGATCTGAGTTTTTCCTCTCATTATCAGCCCAGCACTTCACAGACTGCCTGAATAACTTACAGGAGCTGACTTCTGAATCAGGGAGAAAAGGGGAAAAGTCTTAGTCCTAATTCAGTAATTGGTTATTAATATAGGAGAGCAATAATTATTTCTTTCAGAATCTAGTACTTTCCTTTTGCAAATAATACTAGCTTTCATTTGAAATAGCTCCTCTGTACTTTAGGCTTTTTAAAGTTTTACCATTAATGAGTGTTGTACTTGTGTTAAAGGCCTTTTTTTTTTTTTTGCATTTATTGACATAATCATGTGGTTTTGGATATTTTGTTTTTAATATGATTACTTATAGTAATTGTTTTCTTAATGTTGACCCAAGAGGTAGTATGATATAGATAATGGAAAACTGACTTCCAAGTTAGGATGAGTTGGATTCAAGTCCTGCCTCTGATGCATATTGTTTAACTGTGTGACCCTGTGCAAGTCAGTTACCTTTTAATGCAGCCAAGCAACTCTGTAGTACCAGGTTATAGAGAGAGTGCTGATCTGCATTGGTACTAGAGGTTCCTTACCAGTAACTGCCTGCATCTACAAAATCATAGACTGGCTTAAAAAAAAAAGTCAGAACTATGCTTGAATCCCTGGTATAATTAATCAACAGCATTAATTAAACATTAAGTGCCAGGCACTGGGCTAAAGCCTTGGGGTTACTAAAAAAGGGGGAAAAAAACCAGACCAAAAACATTGTGTCTGCCCTCAAGGAGCTCACATTCTGAAAGGAGAGTCAGCATACAAATAACTATATACATACAAGATTTATATGATGTACTTGAAAGATACTTTCAGATGGAAAGCACTATCAGTTGGGACAAAAAGTCCAGATTTTGTTCATACTGAGCACACACACACACGCTCACATTTACACTCATACATCTTACTGTAGTCTTGAGGTCCATAAATTGGGTTAAGAAAAAAATTGAATTTTTATTTTCTTTTAGTATTTAAAAAATATTATTCTGAAAAGAGATCTCTTACCAGACTGCTATTGCGGTTCATGACACACAAAAAAGATTGAGAACCCTTGCTGTAGTCTTTTTGCTAGGATTTTATTTGATCATTTTTATATTCATTAAGGTTATTGAATTGTGGTTCTCTTTCTTTGCTCAGTTCCTTCCTGGTTTAGGTGCTAGGATCATATTTGTCTCATACATGAAATTTTGTAGAATGTTTTCTTTCTTGATCTATGAGATTAACTTGTGTAACATCAAGTATTAATTTCTCTTTAATTATTTGATAAAATTTACCTGTTAACTTTCTCTGGATCAGGGTTTTTTGGTTTGGGTTTTTTTTTCTTCAGTTCAAATGAAAAGATGAGATTTTCTGGGATTAGGGCTCAGTTTTTAATTCATTTTTTTAAAAAAATTTTATTTATTTAATTTTAGTTTTCAATATTCATTTCCACAAAATTTTGAGTTCCAAATTTTCTCCCCATCTCTCCCCTCCCCCCACCCCAAGACATTGTGCATTCTGATTACCCCTTCACTCAATCTATGCTCCCTTCTATCACACCCCTCCTTTCGCTTATCCCCATCTTCTCTCTTTTCTTGTAAGGCAAGATAGATTTCTATACCCCATTACCTGTATTTCTTATTTCCCAGTTGCATTCAAAAACAGTTCTCAACATTCATTCCTAAAACTTTGAGTTCTCTCCCTTCCTCCCTCCCCACCCATCCCCACTGAGAAGGCAAGCAATTCAATATAGGCTGTATATGTGCAGTTTTGCAACAGACTTCCATAATAGTCATATTGTGAAAGACTAACTACATTTCCCTCTATCCTACCCATCTATTTATTCTATTCTCTTTTTTGATCTTGTCCCTCCCCAAAGGTGTATACTTCTTGTTACTCCCTCCTCCCATTTACTCTCCCTTCTATCACCCACCCCCATAGCCCACTTATCCCCTTCCTTGCTTTTCTGTAGTATAAAATAGATTTTCATACTAAGTTGAGTATTGAGTATTTCTATTGAAAAAGCTTTTTCTTGCCTCTTTTTTGTGAGAGATAACTTGCCCTATTCCATTTTTCCCTTCTCCCAATATATTCCTCTCACCCCTTAATTTTATTCTTTTAGATATCATCCCTTCCTATTCAACTCACCCTGTGCCCTTTGTCTATATTTATATAATCCCTCCAACTACCCAAATACTGAGAAAAGTCTCAGGAGTTACAAATATTGGCTTTACATGTAGGAATGTAAACAGTTCAACTTTAGTAAGTCCTTTGTGATTTCTCTTTCCTGTTTACCTTCCCATGCTCCTCTTGGTTCTTGTCTTTGAAAGTCAAATTTTCAATTCAGCTCTGATCTTTTCATCAAGAATGCTTGAAAGTCCTCTATTTCATTGAATGACCATGCTAGGTAGGTGATTCTTGATTTTAATCCTAGTTCCTTTGATTTCTGGAATATCCTATTCCAAGCCCTTTGAACTCAATGTAGAAGCTGCCAGAACCTGTGTTATCCTGATTGTGTTTCCACAACACTCAAATTGTTTCTTTCTAGCTGCCTGTAATATTTTCTCCTTGACCTTGGAACTCTGATATTTGGCCACAGTATTCCTAGGAGTTTCTCTTTTTGGGTCTCTTTCAGGAGATGTTCTGTGGATTCTTCCAATATTTATTTTGCTCTCTGGTTCTAGAGTATCAGGACAGTTTTCCTTGATAATTTCATGAAAGATAATATCTAGGCTCTTTTTTTTGATCATGGCTTTCAGATAGTCCCATAATTTTTAAATTGTCTCTCCTGGATGTATTTTTCCAGGTCAATTGTTTTTCCAGTGAGATGTTTCACATTGTCTTCTGTTTTTTCATTCTTTTGGTTTTGTTTTGTAATTTCTTGGTTTCTCATAAAGTCATTAGCTTTGATCTTCTCCATTCTGATTTTTAAAGAACTATTTTTTCAGTGAGCTTTTGAACCTCCTTTTCCATTTGGCTAATTCTGCTTTTTAAAACATTCTTCTCCTCATTGACTTTTTGGACATCTTTTGCCATTTGGGTTAATCTATTTTTAATGGTGTTATTTTCTTCAGCATGTTTTTGAGTCTCCTTTAGCAAGCTGTTGACTAACTTTTCATGATTTTCTTGCATCACTCTCATTTCTTTTCCCAATTTTCTCCACCTCTCTCACTTGATTTTCAAAATCCTTTTTGAGCTCTTCCATGGCCTGACATAATTGCATATTTTTTGGGAGGTTTTGTATGTAGAAGC
>JAQQSK010017121.1:0-10215 GCA_028658325.1 Potorous gilbertii | reverse complement strand
GATAGATGGGATAGATAGATAGAAGGATAGATAGATAGATGGGATAGATAGATAGATGGGATAGATAGATAGAAGGATAGATAGATGGGATAGATAGATAGAAGGATAGATAGATAGATGGAATAGATAGATAGATGGGATAGATAGATAGAAGGATAGATAGATAGATGGGATAGATAGATAAAAGGATAGATAGATAGAAGGATAGACAGATAGAAGGATAGATAGATAGATGGGATAGATAGATAGAAGGATAGATAGATAGATGGGATAGATAGATAGAAGGATAGATAGCTGGGATAGATAGATAGAAGGATAGATAGATAGATGGGATATATAGAAGGATAGATAGATAGATGGGATAGATAGATAGATGGGATAGATAGATAGAAGAATAGATAGATAGATGGGATAGAGAGATAGAAGGATGGATAGATAGATGGGATAGATAGAAGGATAGATAGATAGATGGGATAGATAGATAGAAGGATAGATAGCTGGGATAGATAGATAGAAGGATAGATAGATGGGATAGATAGAAGGATAGATATATAGATGGGATAGATAGATAGATGGGATAGATAGATAGATAGATGGGATAGAGAGATAGAAGGATAGATAGATAGATGGGATAGATAGATAGAAGGATAGATAGATAGAAGGATAGATAGATAGAAGGATAGATAGATGGGATAGATAGAAGGATAGATAGATAGATGGGATAGATAGATAAATGGGATAGATAGATAGAAGGATAGATAGATAGAAGGATAGATAGATAGAAGGATAGATAGATAGAAGGATAGATAGATAGATGGGATAGATAGATAGAAGGATAGATAGATGGGATAGATAGAAGGATAGATAGATAGCTGGGATAGATAGATAGAAGGATAGATAGATAGATGGGATAGATAGATAGAAAGATAGATAGATAGATGGGATAGATAGATAGAAGGATAGATAGATAGATTGGCTAGATAGATAGAAGGATAGATAGATGGGATAGATAGATAGATGGGATAGATAGATAGAAGGATAGATAGATAGATGGGATAGATAGAAGGATAGATAGACAGATGGGATAGATAGATAGGTAGAAGGATAGATAGATAGATATTCAAGAAATAAAGAGGTGTTGGCTTTGCTGTCAACAAAACTTCTCCTTGGGTGAGTAGCTATACTTGCGGAGTAAAGTTGGGGTGCGGTGACAAAACTGCAATGAGCAATAAGGACACATGGGCAGCTAGGTGGTACAGTAGGATAGAGTACTAGACCTGGAGTCAGGAAACGAGTTTAACTCCAACCTCAGATACTTAATAGTTTTGTGATATTAGATAAGTCACTTAACTTCTGCTTGCCTCAGTTTCCTCTTCTATAAAATGGGGATGATGATAGCACTTACCTCTCAGGATTGTTGTGAGAATCAAATGAGATTATAACAGTAAAGTGCTTAGCACACTAACTATTCCATAGTAGGAACTATGTAAATATTATTTACTATTGGGATGATTTGGTGTCAGACACTGGGATCAAGTCCCACATGGTCTTGGGTATGTTACAAAGCTTCTCTGGTTCATAGTTTTCTCCTCTTTAGAATATAAAGTTTGGACTAGACCTCCCATTCAGCTCTAGATTTATGTCCTTGCGTTCTTTTTTCTGATTTTAGCTTAGTTCCACTTTTTTTGTATTTTCCACACTCACAGAAAAGTCATATGAATTGTCCATTTTCTCCAAGCAGAGAAACCTGGCTCTCTTTTACAAATGTGGAGGAATTATCTGAGGTGAAAATTGTAGATCTTTAAGATGTCATTTGTTATTGTTGTTTAGCCATTTTTCAGTTGTGTCTGATTCTTCATTTTTGGAGTTTTCTTTGCAAAGATACTGGACCGACCTGACACTTCCTTCTGCAACTCTTTTTACAGATGAGGAAACTGAGGCAAACAGGATTGTGTGACTTGCCCAGGGTCACACAGGTAGTAAGTGAATAAGATTAGATTAGAATTTAGGAAGAGGACTTTTCTTAACTCCAGATTTATCCACTATACCACCAGGGTTCATTACAATACCATTAAATACTATAATTACTGTGTTCTACAGCAGTCCACTCGGTCCTGACAACATTCTAATATTTATTTTTTATTTTGAGACCGATCAATAAGGGGATGTTTATACTTCATTATTTTAATGGACACATTAAAATAATTTTAATTTTTTTTTGCCAAACAGGTATTCCCTCCAGTAGAGAGCGTTGTAAACTATCTACACCTTCCTACTTTGTCAGTCTTTCAGTCAAAAGTATTTATTAAGCACTTACTGTATGCCAGGAACTGTTCTATGTTTTTCCTATGTATATTTTTTCCCATAAATCTACCACAGAGGACCAACAGAATATGCTAGGTACCATCCTGTGTTTTTTTTTTAATAGTCTTTGAGTATTTGTACAGACCATAGTCCAGATTATTAGACTTGCTCTCTCTATGTGACCAGTCTATCTCATTTCCTAATTATAAACTGAGTAGATATTGTCTCTTAAGTCACTTGCATCCAAGTGGTTATTCATAGGACATGTTTTCATACCTGACAGATTGTGGTATGTCATGATGCACACCCATTTTTTTTGACATGCTCAATGTGGGAATGTATTCTCTGGACTGTTCTCATTTGGAATATGGGTTTGCTCTATCTATCTATCTATCTATGTATCTATCTATGTATCTATCTATCTATTCCATCTATCTATCCTATCTATCTATTATTCTAGTGGAGATGGAGAGTTATGCTGAAGACAGATAATAAATGCTTGCAAAAACTAAATTAAATTTTTAACATGGGTTCCTAGTTTTAGAGAATATTTTGAGATCACCAGAAACTGTAGTTTCTTAAATATAATCTAATGAGTTCTCTTCCTCCTAGTCAACTCTTGACACAATCCATTGTCTATCTCCAGAGACTTTTCAAGATATACTGTATATACTAGTGAACCAATTTAATGAGACTGACCATCTAATTGCACTCTATTGTATGGACAATGCATTGACTTTTTCATCCCCATTTATGTATTGTTAAATGAAATCATTTTGATTAGTTATTGATCTCAATGAGGAAATTCTGTAGTATTCTGGAGTTTCATGAATATTGTACAACATCATAGGAAAACATGAATGACTGAAATTCCTCTGTCATTTGCACTTTGTGCTGCACATACTCCATGACAGTAATGAACATACTTGATGTGCATGAGTCTCTATTTATTTTTTTCTTTCTCACTTCAACTGATGTACAGGAGAAATGATCCTATTCTTAACACTGTGATTTTTGTATCAATCTCTGGAGACTCTATCAGTCTCAAAATCTCAAAAATATACGGAAGCTGTTTGGCTGGTAACCACTGAAAACTCCTAACTGTATCTTTGAAATTTTAAAATAAAATGTTTTATTGACTTAATATGTTGGGAAGTAGAAAAAACAAAAATCTTGTTCTCAAGAATTCAAGAAAGAAGCAATTTTTAACCTAAAGACCATAGGGCAGCAGGCTAATATCTTTTTATGAGTACCTCGTATATTCTATCTTCCTATGGGTACTTTGTATCCCCTGAAGAAATGCTGCTTAGGACTAGGTTAGGCATCTTCCACCTGCTGAACAGTAATACAATGAGTGTTTTTTTCTTTCTGTTGGTTATTTTCTCTATGAGTGACTCTTTTCTTTATCTGTCAAATGAGGGATTTATCTTTGATCATCGGAAGGTCCTTTCTGGTTCTCATCTATGATCATATGGTCTGGTACAATTTCTTCTTTTAAAAAAATGAGAACATCCAGACAAAGAGAGGTTAGGAGACTTTCCCAGGGTAAGCAGAGTCAGTAGCAGAGTAACAGAGTCAGAATTTAAACTTAACTCCTTTGCAAAAAAACATTCTTCCAATATAATTATAATATGTACAATATATATTATATATAATATAATAAACATAAATAATAAAATGAAAATGTATACCATATTTAATATAAAATAATCTAGTTTAAATTAATGTGAATTATATTTTTTATTTTATTTTTAATGTATGGAATAAAATAAGCATTTTTATAACATAGTACAGTAAAAAAGATGACTGCACATGGAACTGCAAGTCTACTATGCACAACTTCCTATTCCTTTCAAATATACAACAAAATTTCTTTTTTTCTTTCCTCCTTTCCACACCTCTGCCTTCAAGATGGCTACCATTAGACACAAATAGGTGTGTGTGTGTGTGTAAATATATATACACACATACATATACACACACACATATATCTATATACACACATGTGTGTATATAAAATTATTCTGTACATATTTCCATTTATCAGTTATTTCTCTGGATACAAATAGCATCTTTTGTCATCAGCCCTTTATGGTTAATTTGGGTATTTATAATAGTCAAATTAACTTAATCATTTAAAGTCCTTCTCAAAATAATGCTGCTGTTACTATTTTTTTGGTTCCGCTCATTTTACTCTTCATTATTTCATGTGTCTATCCATGTTCTCCTAAGATCATTGAGTTCATCATTTCTTATGCCACAATAGTGTTCCATCACAATCATATAACACAATTTGTTCAGACATTCCCCAATGGATGGGCATCCCTGAAATTTCCAAATAATGTAAAGTCTAAATCCAATATCTTTAAAGAAATGTAGCTTTGCCACTACATATACAGAATAGATTGTATGCGTGTACTTATGTATGTATGCATGAAGGTAATGTCCAACAAGATTACAAGGTCTTTAGGGAAGGGATTTGTCATCTCCTTCCTATGTTTTCCCTGCAATTTAAAGTCAGAAATTCAGTAAATGTAAATTAAGTAAATTTTTAGTATGTGCAAAATATTGTACACACAAAGATTAAGATAAAATTAAGATAGTACTTGCTTCTAATGTGCTTTTAACCTAATATGTGAGAGAAAATAAATATGAAAGTAATTATAAAACACAGTAGAAAAGAAGTGCAATAAGTTGCTTTAAAAAAAAAAAAAAGAGCCAGGAGACTAGTGCACAGCACTAGCCAGAGGTGAGGAACCTGCAGCCTCGAGGCTACATGTGGCCTTCTAGATCCTTGGGTGCAGCCTTTTGATTGAGTCCAAGTTTTACAGAACAAATAAGGGGGTTTGTCCTATGAAGTTTACTTTCAATAAAAGGGCCTCACTTGAGGACCTAGAGAGCCAAATGTGGCCTTGAGGCTGCAGGTTCCCTACTCCTGAATTAGGCTAATAAGAGCATGTAAGAGAATTCTACCAGACACCTTCCTTATTTAATAGCATTAATAGCTGCATAGCATTTAAGGTTTACAAAGTTCTTTGAAAATGTTGCATCCTTTTATCCTTACAGTAATGATGGGATATAATTAACATTTTCAGATGAGAAAACTCAAACAAGAATTTCAGTGACTTCCCCAGGGCCACTCAGCTAGAAAATATCTTAGGCCAGACTTAACTTGTTTTCCTGACTCCAGGACTGGTGTTCTATCCATTGGGCCACCTAGTGGACACAATATCCATAAGTAGCTTAATAACACTCTTTGGGTATGTTGGTATGAGTGTAGGCATTAATCAACCACTTCTAAATTCACTTAGCTATACTGAAATCTAAGAAACATCTCTCTCATGTTACCCACAAAGATATGCTATTGCTAGCCTGATTCCTAGCCCTAGGAGGCCTCCCAAAAGAAGGAGAAGTAAAAAATAAAGATAGTAAAAAAAGTCCATTGAATTTAGAAATTGGCTGTTCAGGAATAATTTGGAAAATCAATACCCATGAAATAGTAGAAGAAGAAGAAGACAGGATTACAGTAGTTAGGAAGCAAGTCATCACCAGGTAACTGAAAGCAGCAGGTGAAGATTAATTTTTGTACAAGTTTGAAAATGAAAGAGAAATAAAGAGAAATAAGAGTAGCAAGAAAAGTTTGGGGGCTTTGGTTTGTTTGTGTTTAGAGGATACTAGGGGCATGATTATGTGTGTGGATTAAGGAGAATGACTGTAAAGACTGTCCTTCATTTTTCTTTCAGAGCTTAGTGTAGTGGCCACCTGTAATTTTAATTTATTTTATTTTTTTCCCAAGCAGGGATTGTCTTTTATTTTGTACAGGGGAGAAGCTTCTCCAGCACTTAGTACAGTCTCTGGTACATAATAGATGATAAATAAATGTTTATGAATTGGCTATTTTATTGATTACTTTAGTTGTTTGTATTCTCCAAACCCCCAAATAAATTTCTACTTACCTGATTGTTTTATACATTGGATCAGTCATAGAATATAAGCTCCTTAAAGGTAAACATCATTTCATTTTCTCTTTTCACTTCTATCTTCTATAACAGTTTTTGAAACACAGTAGGTGTTTAATAATTGCAAACTGAGACAATGAAGATGAAAAGATCTAAGACATGAAAGGGGGTGTGATTTGTGGAATGAGTTCCCAGAGATGAAGAACAAGGACACATACAGAAGGATTAACTTTGTCAAGAAGAAGAAGAATGTCAGTATTGCTGTATCTCATTCTTCATTTTTGAAGAAGAATAATGACATCCATCTCTAAATGCAATTCTTTGAAAAAGGGGACAAAACCTGAACAGGATGGTCTAAAGTTCAGAAAGCTTTCATTGTGTGAAGGAAAGAAACTGAAGGAGCTAGAATCACACAGCCTTGATCTCAGCAAGTAAGAAGTGAACTCATTTGATTATAATGAGTGTTTAACAATAGTGGTGCCTGGTGGAAAATTCTGAGTGTGTTTATTAAAAGTAGCTTTTAATGATCCATTTCCTGATAAACAATAATGTCCTCATCTTAAAATGCTGGAGAGTATGTAGAGATAACACAGATCTAAAAAGTATGGAGAAATGATAATTTCTAGATTAAATGGAGATTTTTCTTAGCTAAGGATTTCTGAAATATTTATGTAAGTCTATCATAAAATCCACAGAGAAAAAAAGAAATTCTGTGCAGAAAAATGGTGGAGAGATGTGACATGGCATAAAGAGCATGGGATTTAAAAGCAAAGGAGCTAAACACAAATGCCCATCTCATTCCTTATGGGAAAGCCACGAGGGGCTTTGGACAATTTACTTTGTGGCTTTCAGCTTCATCCAGAGTTGGACTAGATGATCTCCACAATCCATTTCAACTCTAAATTCCATGATCCTTTGACATTTGTATAAGAATATAGAAGAAACAATCAACTGCTGTTTCCCTCAATAAAACTACTGTATGAAGCTAGAAATTGAAGTCTCATTTCATAAGGGTTAGGTTTTGTATCTGTTATATAATTAAATGCTTCATGATTATGCTTGAGCAGTAGTGCCATCTTATTCTTTTTAATCTTTCATTGTTCTTTTCTCTTGAAGGAAATAGAGGTGTCATCTAAATGAATTACCCTGCATCATTATGTTCCTTTTGCAGAAATGTTCATATTTCAATTCCTTTATAATTTATTCCACTTTCTCCCCATTTTATTTTTATAGCACCTTTTTGCTATTTTTCAGGATGTATCATATTGTCCAGGGTTCTTAACTGTCTTGCTTGGTAGGAACATAGGTGTGCTGAAAATGAATTCTTTATTTTGAGGGTAGATTTTAGACTGACAGATACATTTAAAAAACTTAAACTAATAAGGAAATACATTAATACTGCTTTGAAAATCAGTGCTCCTCTGAGCAAGCTGTCACTAAACTTAAATCAAGGAAATCATGGAAAGGTGTTTTTATTTTGTTTGTGATGGGGAGAGGGAGGAGAAATGGGAAGGTCACAATTAATTAGAATTTCAGTTAAAAATAAGTCAATGAATAGTAGTATCTTTCAGTTTTCTCTGTAACTTCAATGTCTAATGTAGAACTTTGCACATGGTAGGTGCTTAATAAATAGATAAGGAATTCATTAAACATTTATTATGTTCCAGGCACTGTGCCTTAGCACAGTGATTACATTGATACAAACAAGTAAGACAGCCCTTCCCCTCAAAAAACTCAGAACATATAAAAGGGAGTTGGAAAGTATAGTGGGAAGGAGAGTATTCACCCTTGGTTAAGGCTGCTGGGATACATACAGGGAAGCATAAATCCCAGCGTGAATTGAGTATCACCTGAGTAACCCAAAAAATGATGGGTGCCACAGACTCATAAATCCAAAAGTAAATGTACATGGGGAAAGTATTTCCAGGGCACAGAGTGGAGAAAAATCTACCTCTAAGGCCTACTTTACAAATGGAAAAATAAATACTATTTTTCTAAAACTAGTTAACAGAACACTTCTTATTACTACTTTTCTTTCCCTAAGAACTGCTAAACTTGGGGGGGAGGGAGCCAAGATGGCAGAGTAGAAAGACTTACATACTCTAGTTCTTCCCCTACAACCCATACAATACCTGTAAAGAATGACTCTCAACAACTTCTATAGAAGCAGAAGCCACAGAACGATGGAGTGGAGGAGATTTTCAGCCCATAAGGCTGACAGGAAAGGTCTGTCACACTGAACACAGAGCAGAGTACCGCCCAGCCTTGCTAGGTGGATCTGGGAAGAATAGGATTGGAGCAGGCCTCAGGGGCAGAATCCCCAGCAGCCATGGAAGTTCACAGATCCCTCAATGCACAGGCACCAAAGACACTTCAAAGGTAAGTGAGAAAGCTTTTTCACCCCTATGAAAAGGGAGCAGGGTCCTCCCCTAGTTTTGGCCTCAGGCAGCTGCAACAGTAGCAGTAGGCAGTGGCAGGCAGCAAACAGCCTCCATTGCTGGAGCTTCAACTTAAATCCCTTGATTGATCAGCTAATCTGAATCTCAGCCATGAGGGGTGGTTCCACCCCTGCCTAAAACCCCTGGGGAAATTGAGCAGCTGATCTAAACCTCAGCTTTGAGCAAGGTCCTGGGGCATGGCAGAGCTGGAGGCCTCTGAGGAGCAAACTCCTCTCCCTTGATTGTGCCACCTTGGAGGAAGTGAGAACTTACAGATTCCCAGAGTATTCTCTACTCTTGACAAAGGACCCAAAAGTCAAGTAACTGGTTGGGAAAATGCCCCAAAAAGAGGAAAAAATACCACTATAGAAGGTTACTTTCTTGGTGAACAGGTATTCACTCCCATCCTTTCTGATGAGGAAAACAAAGTTTACCATCAGGGGAAGACATAAAAAGCAAGGCTTCTGCAACCAAAACCTCCAAAATAAATATGCAAAGGCACCAGCTATGGAAGAGCTCAAAAAGGATTTTGAAAATCAAGTAAAAGAAATTGGGAAGAGAAATGAGAGAGATGCAAGAAAATCATGAAAAGCAAGTCAACAGTGTGCTAAAGGAGAATAAAAAAAATGCTGAAGAAAACAATGCCTTTAAAAGTAGACTAACTCAATTGACAAAAGACGTCCAAAAAGTCAAGGAGGAGAAGAATGCTGTAAAAAGCAGAATTAGCCAAGTGGAAAAAAGAGGTTCAAAAGCTCACTGAAGAAAATATTTCTCCCAAAATTAGAATGGAACAGATGGAGGCCAATGACTTTCTGAGAAACCAAGAAATCACAAAACAAAACCAAAAGAATGAAAAAATAGAAGATAATGTGAAATATCTCATTGGAAAAACAACTGACCTGGAAAATAGATCCAGGAGAGACAATTTAAAAATTATGGGACTACCTGAAAGCCATGATCAAAAAAAGAGCCTAGATACCATCTTTCATGAAATTATCAAGGAAAACTCCCTGATATTCTAGAACCAGAGGCAATCACCTACCAATCACCTCTTGAAAGATAAACAAAAAAAGAATCTCCTAAGAATATTGTGGCCAAATTCCAGAATTATCAGGTCAAGGAGAAAATATTGTAAGCAGTTAGAAAGAAACAATTTGAGTATTGTGGAAATACAATCACGATAACACAAGATCTAGCAGCTTCTACATGAAGGGATCAAAATACTTGGAATATGATATTCTAGAAGTCGAAGGAACTAGCATTAAAAGGATGATGTCTAGGCTCTTTTTTTGATCATGGTTTTCAGGTAGTCCCATAATTTTTAAATTGTCTCTCCTGGATCTATTTTCCAGGTCAGTTGTTTTTCTAATGAGATATTTCACATTCTCTTCCATTTTTTCATTATTTTGGTTTTGTTTTGTGATTTCTTGGTTTCTCAGAAAGTCATTAGCCTCCATCTGTTCCATTCTAATTTTGAGAGAGCTATTTTCTTTAGTGAGCTTTTGCACCTCTTT
>JAQQSK010017120.1:0-10215 GCA_028658325.1 Potorous gilbertii | reverse complement strand
CTGAGAAACCAAGAAATCACAAAACAAAACCAAAAGAATGACAAAATGGAAGAGAATGTGAAATAACTCATTGGAAAAACAACTGACTTGGAAAATACATCCAGGAGAGACAATTTAAAAATTATGGGACTACCTGAAAGTCATGATCAGTAAAAGAGCCTAGATAAGGGCCATGACTGAAAAAAGAATGAATCAATGTGAAAATGAAGGGATGAAGGAATATTTGTTCAGCACTTAACTGTGTACAAAGATTTTTAGAAAATAATGATGTATTGCCTCCACTGTAAACACCTCCTTCCATTTCCCAAATCCCACTAGTTTCTTCCTTACACTAAATATTATTATCCTAAAGGGGGGCGTCTAATGTGTTGAATCTGAAGAAGAAGCAAACCCTGTATTGGCTAAATAGCAAATAAGCCCAAGAAACAAGACCATAGATATAAGGTGGTCCCTGAAAAGTAGGATTCTAAGTAGGACCTGAAAGAAGCTAGGGAAAATAGGAGGGAGGGATAAGGTGGGAGAGTATTGCAGGAAAAATGGACAGCCCAAGAAAATGGCTAGTTGGGAAATGGAGGATTTTGTAGAAGACCAGAAATAGGAGGGGGTTGTTGGATCATTGACTGTCTGGAGGAAGAAAACAGAGATAGATCAGGATAGGGAGTAACGGGCCTTGAATGCCAAACAGAGGATTTTATATTTGATACTCAAAGAAGCCACTGGAATTGGTTGAGTGGAAGGATGGTGACATGCTCTTGACTCGGGTGTTTTTAAGATCACTGTGGCAGCCAAGTGGAGGATGCACTGCAGTAGGCAGAGGCAAGTGGCAGGAAGCCAAAGCAACAGCTATCGTAGTACTCCAGGAATGAGGTGAGAGGAGGTGTCTGCCCTGAGTCTTCTCCAGAATGATCACCAGAACTGTCCTAAGGTCCAGAATAATCACCTGAAGTTTCTTTGGTGTATTTAGGTTTGGACCTTGACCAATGCATAAGACAGATGTCAGGGAAGACAGTAAATGGTGGATCTTGCACAAATAGAGATTCAGACTTGATTTCAGAAACACCCACCCCAGACTGATTAGAGGACTCCCAAAGCACATTGAACCCTGGACTGCCTCCTATCCGCCATCAGGTTGCTTAACTTCTTCAGCTAGTCTGGCTTCTCCCCTGTGAGTGGCAATGAGTTAACAATTTAGTGGTGATTGTTAACCACTTCTCTGCAGGAGTGGCTTCCCCAACTGTTGGTTGTAAGGTATGCGCAGGATGCAGGCTGGCTCTTTTGGGGAGGGTGGCCACTAAAGGGAATCTTGTGTGTTTTTGTGTGTATTTTTGACATGTGGTCAGCATTTGCTGCAGGTAGTGATTAGGAAGGTGGGGACTGTTTTTTCAGTGATTTCTTCCCACCATATTGTTGTGAGCAATGCGCTGCAAGCAGGTGTGTTGGCATAGGTTGACCTGTTCCTTCCAAGGTTCTGGGAAACAGGTCTGTTGTCATCTGGGCCTGTGCAGAGATACTGGACAAGTTGATGAAGATGTATTCCTTTATCTGGCACATGCTATCCCCCCAAATCTCCTTCAATAGCCTTTAAAAAACTACTGCCTCCACTGTATAAAACAGCTAACCAACCTCCTCATGCAATCAGAAGAGGTCCTGCATGAAAATTACCAAGCACCCTTCTTTTAATCTGCAAAAACATTCAAGGATAAGTTTGTCATGGCAAATCCATCTTCTCATGTACCCATTCCAGGTGCGTTTTCATCACGTGTTTGATATTGCCTTTATATTTTTTTCAAAAATTTTGTTGTAGACTATTGATTACTTAACAACTCCAAACTCATCATCTATGCACAGAGTACTCTGTGCTTCCAGACCTGAATGAAGCAATGAAGGAATGAATATTTGTTCAGAAGAAATTATGTGCAAAGGACTGTAATAAATGCGTCAGTATATATCTCCATTGCCAATCCTCCCTTCCAATATCGGAGCCTCGCAAATCCATGCTCATATATTCAATATTATTATTCCTAAATTGTTTCTAATTTGGTGAAGCCCAAGTAGAAGCACCCCCCTCACTAGTTAAATTGGAATTAGCACTAGAAGCAAGACTCTAGAGCTAAAGAGGTCCCATAAAGATGGGATTCTAAGTGGGATCTGGAAGAAACCAGGGAATGGAGGATGCAGAAATAAGTAGTTAGGATTGCAGAGAAGGACATCCCCTGAAAATGGCCAGTTGGGAGGTGGAGTAACTTGTGCCGGACCAGATGGAAGACAGCGTCACTGGATCACCGACTCTCTGACGGCAGAGTGTAAGGTGTATAGAGAAAGCAGAGATAGGTCGGGGCAGGTTGTGGGGGGCCTTGAATGCCAAGCAAAGCATTTCATATTTGATCCTCGAATATCGTGGAACAGGGGATGGTCATATAGTCCAGAAATGTGTTTTAGAAAAATCACTTTGGAAACAAACGGTAGTATGCACCGCAGTGGCAGAGACATGTGGCAGGAAGACCAAGCAGCAGCTGTTGTAGTGGACCAGGCATGAGCTGAGTTGTCTGCCTGGAGTCTTTTCGAGAAAAATTACCTGCACTTTCTTCAGGTGTATATAGCTTGATCCCTTGCCAAAGGATCTGGACAAGGTCAGGGATCAGAGTAATGTATGGATCTTGTAAAAATAGAGATTAAGGCTTGATGTCAGAAATACCCATCCCAAACTGATTGGAAAACTCCAAAAGCATATTGGGCTGCCTCGTGTCAGCCAGGAGGTTGCTTTGCTTCTTCAGCTAGTGTGATCTGCTTGCCCTGTGAGTGGCAGTGGGCTGCCATGTTGGTGGCAATGGCTAATCCCTTCCCTGAAGGAGTGACTTCCCCAACTGCTGGCTGTAAAGTAAATGCTAGCTCTTCTGGGGAAGGCAGTCCCTCCAGGACTTCTTGTGTGTGTTTGTGTATTGGTGATATGTGATCAGCACTTTCTGCTGGTAGAGATTAGGAAAGGGTTACTGTCTTTTCAGTGATTTCCTCCCACCATGATGTTGGGAGGGATGAGTTGTAAGCAGGTGTGATGGTTTGCATGGATCTGTTCCTTCAAAGTTTATGATATCAGGTCTACCTCCATGTGGCTCTCTTCTGAGATGCTCCAATAAGTGATGATGTATGCAATAGTCTGGCACCTGTTGTCTGCCTATCACTTCCTCAATAGCCATTAACGAGCTATTTTAACCACTATCTAAAGGTACTAACTGACCTTCTCAACCAGTCAGAGCATGAGATACAGGAAAATTACCAGGATTTATTCTTATAATCCTCAAAAGATTCAAGGAGCATGTTGTCATGGCTCCTCCATCTTCTCATGTTTCCATGCCACTTTCATTTTCATGATGAGTGTGGTATTGGATTTAGAATTCCATTCCGTAGAAAATATTCCATAAACTATTGAGTACTTATCAGTCCCAAACCCATCATCTATTAAAGAACTCTGTGCTGCCAGCCATGTGTGAATGAATGAATGAATGAATATTTGTTCAACACTTACTATGCACAAAGAATTGTAGGTAGCAATGGCGTAATTACCTCCACTGTAAATACCCCCTTCCAGTTTCTAAACCCCAAAAATTCGTGTACATATATTCAATATTATTATCCTAAAGGGATGTCTAATATGGTGAAACTGGAGAAGAAACAAACCCTGTGCTGGTTAAATTGCAAATAAGCACAAGAACCAAAACCCTAGACATAAGGAGGTCCCTGAAAGGTAGGATTCTAAGTGGGACCTAGAAGAAGCCAGAGAAAAAAGGAGGCAGGGATAAGGAGGGAGATCATTGTAGGAAAAAGAGGTAAAAAAAGGGACCGCCCACGAAAATGACCAGTTGGGAGATGGAGGATCTTATGGCAGACCAGAAGAAGAACAGAATCATTGGCTCATTGATACTCTGGAGGAAGAGTGTAGGGTGTAGGAAGTATGAAAAGATAGATCAGGACGGGGCATGAGAGACCTTGAATGCTACAAAGAGGATTTTAAGTTTGATTCTAGAGGGAGCCACTGGAATTTATTGGGTGGGAGGATAGTGATATGTTCCCCACCCGGGTGTTTGTAAGGTCGCTATGGCAGCAAAGGAGAGGATCCACTGCATTAGGCAGATACATGTGGCAAGAGGACAAAGCAGCAGCTATAGTAACAGGCATGAGGTGAGGGGAGGTGTCTGACCTGAGTCCTTTCCAGAATAATCACCTGAAGTTTCCTTGCGTTTATATAGGTTGGGCTCTTGTCCAAAGGATCATACAAATGTCAAGGGTGAGAGTAAAAGTTAGATCTTTCAAAAATACATATTCAGACTTGATGTCAGAAACACCAACCCAGGCTGATTCGAAGCTCATTGAACTCTGAGCTGCCTCCTGTCCGCCATCAGATTGCCGTACTTCTTCAAATAGTTTTGCTTGCCTCACCCATGAGTGGCAGTGTGGTAGCACTTTAATGGCTATAAATAACCTCTTTTCAGCAGGATTGTCTTCTCCAACTGCTAACTGCAAGATATGCACAAAAATCAGGCTGGCTTATGTGGGGGTAAGCTTGCCCCTCCAGGGGTTCTTGTGTGTGTTTATATGTATTGGTGACATGTGATCCACATTTGCTTCTAGTAGTGGTTAGGAAGATGGCCAGTCTTTCCAATGATTTCCTCCCACCATGAGGTTGTGTGACATGGGGTGTAAGTAGGTGTAGTGGCTTGGATGGATCAGTTCCTTCCAAGGATTTGGGGTGAGGTCTGTCTCCAACTGGATCTGGACTCAGATGCTGAAAAAAGTGCTTGTGATGTATTCACTTGTCTGCCACCTGCTGTCACCCCCATCTCCACCTCAGTAGCCTTTGAGATGCTATTGCCATCACTATATAAAACAAATAACTCACCGACTCAAGCAGTCAGAGCTTATTCTGGAAGATTACCAGGTACTTTCCCTATAATCCTCAAAGGATTCAATGAGCTGGTTGTCATGGCAATTCCACCTACTCAGTTTACCATTCCACTTTCATTTTCATGATGTGTGTGCCATTGGCTTTAGAATTCTTCCCAGAGAAAATTTTGTATAAACTATTCGTTACTTATCAGCCCCAAACCAACAGTCTGTTCCAGGAGAATGTGCTGCCAGATATGAATGAAGAAATGGAGGAATGAATATTTGTTCAGAAACTGCAATGTGCAAAGAACTTTACTGAATGCTGTAGTACATACCTCCACAGCCTATAGTCCCTTCCATTTGCTGAACCTCACAAATCCATGTTTATGTATTCAATAATATTATCCCAAAGTTTTTTCTAATTTGGTGAATATAAAGGAGAAGTAAATCCTTTAGCTAAGTTGGAAATTAGCACTAGGACAAGGACCATACAGCTAAGTAGATCACTTAAAAATGGGATTCTACATGGGACATGAAAGAAGCCTGGGAATGGAGGATGCAAAGGTAAGGAGGGAGAACATTGAAGGGAAGAGATACCCTTGAAAACGACCACTTGGGAGATGGAGTGACTTGTGCTTGACCAGATGGAGGACGGGGTCATAGGATCACTGAATCTCCAGTGGCAGATTGTAGGTTGTACAAAGAAAGAAGATATAGAAACAGGGTGTAAGGGACCTTGAATGCCAAGGAGAGTATTTTATATTTGATCCTCGGATATCTTGGAAATGGGAATTATCATATGATCCGAACCCGGGTGTTAGAAAGATCGCTTTCAAAGCCAACTGAAGCATGAACCGCAGGGGACAGAGATGTGTGGCATGAAGACCAGGCAGCACCTGGTGTAGTAGTCCAGGCATGAGGTGAGGTGTCTGCCTGGAGTCTTTTCCATAATATGTACCTGCAGTTTCTTCAGGTGTATATAGCGTGTCCCCTTGTCCAATGGATCAGGCAGAGGTCAGAGATTAGTGTAATGGCTGGATCTTGTAAAAAGAATGATTAAGATTTGATATCAGATACACCCATCCCAGACTGATTACAAAACTCCCAAAGCTCATTGAACCCTGGGCTGCTTCTTTGGCTAGTAAAGTTTCTCTACCCGTGAGTGGCAGTTGGTTGGCAGTTTAGTGGGGATGGCAAATCCCTTCTCTGCAGGACTGTCAACAACTACTGACCTTAAGATATGCACAAGAAGCAGGCTGGCTCTTCTGGGAAAGGAGGCCCCTCCAGGGGATCTTTTGAGTTTTTGTGTGTATTTAGGACATATGGTCTGCACTTGCTACTGGTCATATTGAGGAAAGTGGGCCCCATCGTTATAATGTTTTCTTCCTTCTCTGATGTTGTTGTCAGGTTGGGCAGAAGTATGCCTGTTTACCTGGAGGAACCTGTTCTTTCCCAGGCTCTGGAGGAAGAGGACAAGTCTGTCTCTATTTGGGTCTGTGGGGAGATGCTGCACATAGTGATGGGGATGTCTATTCTGGCATATCCTGCCCTCGCATCTGTCCTTCAATATCCTTCCAATGGTATTACTGCCACTGTCTAAAACTGCTCACTGTTCCCCGTGTGCAGTTAGAGTGCCTTCTGGAGGAAATTTACCAGGCATTATTCCTATAAGTTATCAAAGAGTCATGGAAAAGTTTGTCATGGCAGCTGCATCTTCTCATGTACCCATTTCACTTGCATTTTCATAATGTCTTTGACATTGCCTTTAGATTTTTTCACAGAAAAAAATTAATTTAGACTGTTGCTTATGTAAAAGCCTCAAACTCATCACCTATTCAGAGAGAACTCAGTGCTTCCAGTCATGAATTAATGAAGTAATGAATATGTGTTCAGCACTTATTAGGTGCAACATATTGTACTAACTACTGCAGTACATATCTCCACTCTCTGTCACTCCCTTCCATTTTGTGAATTCCACAAGTTCATACTCCTTTATTCAACATTATTCTCTCAAAGGAGGGTCAAAAGTGATGAAGCTTAAGAAAAAAGAAACTCTGTTCAGGTGAAATTGGAAATCAGCCAGAGCACATAATTCCTAGAGCACAGGAGGTCCCTGAAATGCTTCCTTTTGAAGGTGGGATTCTACATGGGAAGTCAAAGATATCAGAAACACCAGGAGGCAGGGATGAGGAGGGTGAGCATTTCATGGAAGAGGATCAGGCTGGAAAAAAGTGGCTGTTTGGTATATGGAGTGTCATGTGCAAATACCAGAAGGAGAAAAGGGTCACTGTCTTACAGAATCTCTTGAGGGAGAGTGCTCGGTGAAGGCAGCATGCAGAGATCATGACAGGATGGAAGGGATAGTCAACGCCAAACAGAGGATTTTATGTTTGGTTCTTGTTGGGATAGGGAGACACCGAAATATCTTGAGTTGGGGAGACAACATAATAAGACCAGTGGGTTGGGAAGATCACTTTAGCACACAAGGGGAGGATGCCCTGCAGGTGGCAGAGACATGTGGCAAGAAGACCAACCAGTAGCTATTGTAGTAGGAGAGGAATGCGGTGAGGGGATGCATCAGGCCTGAATCTTTCTAGAACAATACAGTTTTTCAAGTGCACGTAGGGTGGGCCCATGTGGATCAGTCATGTGTCAGGGGTGAAAGTAATGGGTAGACTTTGTAAAAAGAGTGATTCATACTTAATGTCAGAAACACCCACTCCAGACTGACTAGAAGACTCCCCAAGCACATTGAAGCCTGAGTGGCCTCCTGTCCATCCTCAGGTTGCTTTGCTTCTTCACCTAGTCTGGTTAGCAAATGGTGATATCTTCCCACACTTTGTGATTCAATGATCAGTTTGGCAGTCAAGGGGAGGATCCACTGCAGTGGATGGAGATATGTTGCAGGAAGCCCATTCTAAAGCTATTGTAGTAGTCCAGGTGCTGGGGGTGTCTGCCCTGAGCCTTCTCCAAAATAATCACCTTCAGTTTTTTCAGGTGGATGTATGATTGGCCCTTCTCCAAAGGATAATACAGAGGTCTTATAAAAGGAGAGATTCAGACCTGATGTCAAAAATACTCTCCCCTTACTGATTAATAGATAGCTAACCAACATTGAAACTAGAGATGCCTCCTGTCCGCCCTCAGGTTGCTCTCCATATTCAGCTAGTCAGGCTTGACTCCCCTGTGAGTCAAAACAGGTTGACAGTCAAGTGGTGATGGCAAAACTCATCACTGCAGGATTTACTGCGCAAACTGCTGGTTGTATAATATGGGAAGCAAGAGACCTGGCTCTTCTGGGAATAGGTGCCCCACCAGAGGCTCTTTTGTGTGTTTGTTTGTGCTTTCAAATTGTGGTCAGTATTTACTGTTGGTAGTGATGAGAAAGGTGGCCTCCATCTTTTCAGTGTTTTCGGCCCTCCAAGATGTTGTGGGTGCAAGGCTGGAAGTAAGTCTGCTAATCTGCGGGGAGCCTGTACTTTACAAGCCTCGGGGAAAGAGGACCAACGTCTGATTCCATCTGGTTTTGGGGGATATGCTGCACAAAATGATGGTGCTGCCTTGTCTTGAAAATTCTGCTCTCCCATTTTCCCTCAATAGTTTCTGAAAGGATGCTGTCGCCACTCTCTATAGCAGCTCTATAGCAGCTTGGTGTGATTCAGTCACTTGTCTGGCATTTGCTGCGCCCCATCTATCCATCTATAGCCTTTGAAAGCCTAATGCAGTCAAAGTCTAAAGCAGCTCACCGACTTGCTCATGAAGGCAGAGCACGGCCTGGAAAGAAATTGATTGCGAATCACTGATCCAGTAATCTGCAAAAAGTCAAGCAGAGATTTGTCATGAAAAGTCCAACTTCTCATGTTCCTACTCCCTTTACACTTCCATGATAGTGTATACAACTGTGTTTAGATTTCTTTTCCAGAGAAAATATGTTTTCATCTACAAACCCACCACCAACTCAACGAGAACTCTGTGCTGCCAGACATGATTGAATAAGTGAGGAATGAACACTTGTTCAGAATTTTCAATGTGCAAAGAACTGTACTAAATGCTGCCATCCATACACTAACTTCAAATTCTTCCTTTCACTTTGTGAATTCCAAAAATCCAAGTTCATGTATCCAAAATTATTAACTATAATCAGGTGATGCTGAAGTAGACAGAAACCCTATACAGGTAAAATTCGAAATCAACAGGTGCAGAAAGATCCTAGAATTCAGGAGGCCCCTCAAGTGCTTCTTTTAGAACGTGGGATTTTACATGGGAAGTCAAAGAAGTTGGGGAAACTAGTAGGCAGGGGGAAGGAGATAACGGAATTCATGGAACAGGGTCAGATCAGAAAAAAATGGTCATTTGGGAGATGGAGTGTCATATGCAAAGACCACCTGGAAGAAAGAGTCACTGCCTCAAAGAATCTCTTGAGGGAGAGTGTTGAGTGAAGAAAGCATGTAGAGGCCATGACAGGGTATGAGGCTCCGTGAACGCCAAACAGAGAATTTTATATTTGATTCTCGGTGTGATACGGAGACACCGAAATATCTTGGGTTGGGGAGAACACATAATCACAGCAGTGGGTTAGGAAGACAACTTTAGGAGCCAAAAGCAGGATGCACGGCATTGGGCACAGACACGTGGCAGAATGCACAAGAAGCAACTACTCTAGGAGAACAGGCATGAGGTGAGGGGTTGTGTCTGCCCTGAGTCTTCTCCAGAAAAACCATCTGCATTTTCTTTTTTTTTTACTTATTAAATAAATTTATTTATTCAACTTTTTACATTCATTTTCACAAGATTTGGGGTTCCAAATTTTCTCACCATTTGTCCGCCACCCCCTCCCCAATACACTGAGCATTCTAATTACCCATATCACCAATCTGCCCTTTCTTCTTTCATCCCTTCCTTCCCTTAGCCCATCTTCTTTTTTGTCCTGTAGGGCCAGATAACTTTCTATTCCCCAATACCTGGATTTCTTATTTCCTAGTAGCAGGAACAATACTAAACGGTTGTTCCTTAAACTTTGAGTTCCAACTTCTCCTCATTCCTCCCTCCCCACCCATTCCCTTGGGAAGGCAGGCCATTCAATATAGGCCATATCTGTGTAGTTCTGCAAAGGAATTCCATAATCGTCGTGTTATGTAGGACTGACTATATTTCCCTCCATCCTATCCTGTCCCCCATTGCTTCTATTCTCTCTTTTGATCCTGTCCCTCCCCAAGAGTGTTGACTTCAAATTGCTCCCTCCTCCCATTGCCCTCCCTTTAATCATCCCCCCACCCCGCTATCCCCATCTCCCCCACTTTCCTGTATTGTAAGCTAGGTTTTCATACAAAAATG
>JAQQSK010017119.1:0-10216 GCA_028658325.1 Potorous gilbertii | reverse complement strand
TTGGAAAGACATTCCAAAGACATTTGGAAAAGTGAAGTCTGTCTATCAGAAGACAAGAAGCTCCTTGAAAAAGGATATTGTGAATAAAAGCTGGAAAAGGTTGGAGGTAGATTATCAGAGACATTAAATAACAGGTTTTGAAGTTAATATTTAGTCTATAGGCAATTGGGTAGGGGTTAGGTGAGGGCCCTGAAAGTTTCTGTTAGATCTAAGCAATAAAGAAGTTGTTTTAGCAGTAGTTAAGACTAAAAATGGAGGCAGGGAAACCACCTGTGATACCATTACAATATCCCAGGGGAGAAATGAAGAGAGCTTGAATTGTCAGAATGAGCAGAGAGGAAAGAACAAAACAAGAGATACTGGCAAAGTACAATGACAAAATTTAGTAAGTCATTGGATGGTGGGGTAAGGGAGAAGTGAGTCAAATATGATCCCAATGAATGACTGAGAGAAGTGTGCTGCCATCCACAAAAAAATGAGGAAATTTGGCAGAACAAAGATGCTAAATTCATTGTTATTTTATTTATTCAGAATTGTTTATTGTGTCTACTATATGCCTGATTCTGTATTAGGTATTGGGGATAGAGAGACAAACACAAAACAGTCCATCTCCTCAAGCAACTTATGTTCTATTGGTTCAGTTGAGAGCATACTATATTTGAGATGCTATTGAAACTTCCAAGTAACTGGGAATACAGGTCAAGGACTTTAGAGATAAGTTGTGGTCCAAAATAGGGATTTGGACATCATCTGAATAGAGGTGGTAATTGAAACCCATAAAAGTGAACGGCATCATAGAGAGAAAATAGAGAGGGGGAAAAAGAAGAGACCTAAGGAAAGAGTCTTGGGAGGCACTCAAATTTAGGGAGTGGGAGGAAGAAAAATCACCAGTGAAAGAGCAGATTTGGGGAAAAGTATTTGCAAGTCAAACTCCAAATCTGCAAGACTAGGTTCAGGCTTGGAATCTGATAAAAACAGATTCCTTTCCAAGAAACAGGACAGGTCCAAAATAGCATGCAGCCTGCTTTTCTCTGTGTGACTTTCTGGAAAATTTACAGTCACAACAGGATTATTTTTCTTTAGGTTTCTTTTTACAATAATGTGCAGAATAAGGAAAGAAATAAAAATGAAATGAGGATAGATAAGTGCTTTCAAAGTGAGGTACTTTTATACTTTGGAAGAGAAAACATTTGCAAGTCAAGCCCACATCTACAAGAGTAAGGTCAGACTCAGAATCGGACAAAGACTGATTTTGGCAAATGAATAGGAAAATGGTGAGTTCAGGCAGTCATTTTCCTCACTTCATAAAGGTAGATGAGAAGGCAAGAGAGGAAAGAAAGAAGAAAAGGATATGTTTGGGTGTGAATGTGGAGAGAGATCTCATATGTTCAGTACTTGAAGGGATGAGACCATTCTTGCCCCCTTTTTCCCATCTAAAATCTCATTAACCAATATTTGTTTTAATTAAATTGGATTAATAAGAAAAATATCAACTAATATAGTTGAAAGAGCAGTAAATAGGAAGTCAGAAGACCTCAGTTTAAGGCAAGGCTCTGCTGGTGAACTACTAGTTCTGTGATATTTAGGCAACTCATTTAACCTTTGTGTGACTCACTTTCCTCTTAAAAAAAAAAGAGTATAGGAATGGTAGACTGGATGATCTCAAAGGCCCCTTCCAATTTTAATATTCTATGGTTCTTTAATTAAGTCAGAGAATCATCATTAAAGGAACCTTCAAGATCATTGACTCAAATTTCTCATCCCATGTAGTTATGGCCAATGCAGGATCTTAGTGCTTGTATACTAGACAATGACAGGAAACTCACTTGCTAACATATGAGCACATCAGCACTCAGAGAGCTGAACCTCAGTGGATTAAAATTAAATCACTTCTGTTCAAGATATTTCTAATAACTGGTAAGCTCTTTAATATATTGAGCCAAAATGGTTTCTTTTCTCTAATTTCTATTCATTTGGTCTTAGTTTCTTTTTTCTTTCTTTCTGTGGAGCTATAAGAAGGCTATAAGTAAGACTCAGCTTTCTTCCATTTAATAGCCCTTCAAATGTTTGAAGACCACTATCAAGATATGCTTTTCTCTTGCCTAACTAACCTCAGTACTTTCAACTATGTTTAATATAAAATGTTTTCCAGGACCTTTGTTATCTTGGTTTAACTCAGTGCAATTCAGCATACATGTATCAAATATCAACCACATTCAAGACAGTGTATAGATATTGAGGATAAGAAAAAATGACACAGTCTATGACTCTAAAGAGCTTACCTTTTGCTTGTTCTAATATGAGCATGCTCCATTTTGCCAATGTCTCTCTTAATATATGTGGCCAAGAACTAAATATACTGCTGGAGATTACTTTCTATTCCACTCCATTCCATCATTTTCTGACCAATGTGGAGTACTTGTCTTCCCTTGCTGCAGACACTATACTTCTGATCGTTCAGCCAATGCTTACACTAGCATTTTGTCAACTTATACTCTACTCAAACTCTGTATTTTTTTAAAATATGATCTGCTATGAAAATCAGGTCTCTTCTATTCTGTCCTTGACAGCTGATCTTTTGAACTTTAAGACATCACGAGACACTTCCTTCAATACATAAGAGATATGTGGAGTCATACACAGAGTGGGAAGACCTGAGATCAAATCTAGTATGAGACAGTTGCCAGTCATACTACCTTGGACAATCTACCTAACCTGTCAACCTCAATTTTGTTAATTGAAAAATTAGGGATAGTAACTACAGCATATACTGCAAAGGATTATTGTAAGGTTCAAATGAGATAATGTTTATAAAGCACATTAAAAATTTTAAAGTGTTATTTGTGTCAGTTGTTATACTTTGTAAAATTTCAAGTGCATGATATCTTATAATAGCATATTATATGTACATATATTACATATAACATATGTAACATATATAAATACATGTAATATATTTTACGTAGATTTATTTATAATATATTATGATATATAGCTATTATAGATAGATTGATATTGTTCACTTTTAAATGTACATATATATGTATATACATTTATATGCATATATATATATCACATTAAGGTTTACAAAGCATTTTATAAATATTATCCCATTCTCTCCTAACAACAGCACTGGGAGGTTGGTATTATTTTTATTCCCATTTTACAGATGATAAAAAATCAAGTCATAAAGAGGTCAAGTGACTTACCACAGCTAATAAGTGATGGGTTGATGTGAACTCAAGTCTTCCTGACTTTAGGTCTAGCACTCTATGCAGTGGTCCACCTAGCTGCCTAAAGAATTTTATTGATCAATCAGTCTAATCACACACACACACACACACACACACACACACACACACACACACACACACTCACACAATATATTAATTTTGAAAAAAATTTAAATTTATTCTTAGTAAAATCATTTTAGCTCCTAATAACTAGTGTTTCACTTTCTTAATTATCATAAACTTTAAAAAATCTATTTCATAATTTTTCTGAGGATTGACATTAAGATGACTGATCTATAATTTCCAGAATATTCCTGCTCCCTCTTTCTAAAATGAAAGGTAGCATTTTTCTGTCTTCAAGTCTGTATAACCTCTCCCATTTGCCACTATTTCCCAAAGGTTACCCATGGTCTGCAACTTCTTTCTCTAAGCCCTTGTTGGTACCATGCCAGGAAACAAATTCTTTTGTAGCTCTTTTAATATCTTCTCTAGTAATGGGGGCTTTAGTCTCCTATAACCATGTTCTACTCTTTCCTGTTTGGGGATTAATATCCTTGACAGTGTAAAGTGGGAGCTCAGTAATCCTGCTTTCTCTCTGTCAGTTGACCATATTATACCATTTGCTCCAAGCACTGGATCAAAACATTTTCTTCTTGTTCAGAATACAACTTAAGAAAAACTGATTTTATGGTGTGTAGGTCTTTTCATTACTTTTCTTTTCTTGCAAACTTAAGTTTTTTAGCCTCTTTTTTACAAGTTTCTTCCAAATTGTGGCCTTCTTGGAATTCTCCTTATAGATATGGTCCAATTTTTAGATTTATCCTTGGCTATATGTGCCTTTTTTCATCCTTTGATCTTTTCTTTAAAACTGAACACATTTAGAGAATCTCTATGACCACAACATTTGCTTTACATACCTCCTTTTTTTCCTTCCCTTTTTATTTTTTATTTTTTTTACCCACTGTCTGACTCTCTGTGACCCTATTTGGGATTTTCTCATACTGGAGCAGTTTGCCATTTCCTTCTCCAGCTCATTTTACAGGTAAGAAAACTGAGGCATACAGGGTTAAGTAACTTGTCTAGGGCCACATAGCTCTAAAGTATATGAGGTCAGATTTGTACTCCTGAAAATGACTCCTCCTGACTCCAGGTCCAGCACTCTAGCCAGCAAATCACCAAGCAGCCTCCAAGCAACCACCAAAGAGTAAAACTCCATTTCCCATCTTTGTGCTTTTGCATTGGATGTGCCTCGTGCCAGGGATGCACTCCCTCTTTATCTCTTCCTCTTAGACTCTTTAGTGTCCTTCAGATTTCTTTAGTCTCACCTCGGACCTTCCCTGAACCCCTCCTCTGCAGTGCTTCTACCTCCTTTCCTCTCCAGTACCCTAGCCTTTTTGATGTTTCCCATTCAACGCTCCATCACTCAGCTCTGCCTCTGATCACTGGCTGTCCCTCATACCCAGAATGCTCTCCATCTCCCTCCTGGCTCTTCTGGCTTCCTTCACGGCTCAGCTTCTGCTAGAAGCCTTCACTTCCAGTTTCCTTGTTAACCAACTATTTGCTAGGTCTTCTATTTATGAGGCACTGAAAGGCTTTTTGACCATTTTCTAATTCTGAAGATGCTTCCTGAGCAACTGGAGTAACTGAACCTTTCTAGTCAATGTAGAAAAAAGAGCAGGGAGGAAGGAGAGTCCCATTCTATCCAAGTTAGTATTGGTTTTTCTTCACTCCTCTACACAGAAAGGCATGAGAAGACAAATAGGAATCTAGCATTAAGTGCTATCAGTTTATTTTCTTTTCAGTTCCCCTTCAAGGCCAATGCTTCTCTCTTACTCAAAAAGACAGGCCTCCTTCCTTCAGATGAGCTTATCTCCAGTCCTGGGGCAAAATTACTGTGTGGCAACAAAGGACCTTTGTGGTGAAAGACATCTAACTGAAAAGCTCCTTGCCTGGGAAAGAAAGATGGTTTAGGGTTTTTTTTCTCCCCTCTTCCTAACCAGTTATTAAAGTACTTATGCTTAAACCAGGGATATTACAGCGGCATCAGAATTCCAACCAACTGGGATAGGGTTCTGTGAAAACTTGAACAACCATAATTGCTGACTCAGTTGCCTTTAGGTTTTTAGGGGTTCCCCCCCTCCTTTTTGTCTTCTAGTTTTGTCATGGCTGGTCTTGATTCAGTTAGCCAGAGGAGTGACTTAGTTTGTATTTTTAGAACTGTCTGTACTTATATTTTTAGAAACAGCAAGCAAACAGTGGCATTCTTTGAACTGAATGGAAGGTAGTTATTTCAACAGTGCTGAATTAGATGGCACATTTCATCTTTTCTTGGTTTACTCATCTGATAAGGTTTTTGATGCTTATCTCCTGCTTCTGGTGAGGATGAAAAATTAAAGGCAGGTGGGGAGAGAGATCAGAAAGAAGCAAATCTAGAAAGCATTAAAATCGTCTTCATGTCAGCAGAGGTCCTAATGGGCTACATCCTATTCCTGGTACTGAATGAGGAGCAAGATCCAGCTGGTTATGGACACACTGGGAGTCATCCCTGCATGCTTCCCATTGGACAGAAGGAAAAACAAAGCATGGATACTGGCCTCTGCAGAGGAAGGGAAAGAGTGTATCCTTGTGGCCAAAATGAAAAGTGATGCAGGCCTAAATTCCAGGCCCCAACAATTACTACTGGTGAGACATTGGAAAATTTGCCTCACCTTTTTAAGCCTCAGTTTTTTCGTGTAAAATGAGGAGACTGGAGCAGATGACTTCCTTTTCAGCATTTACTCTATGATTCTAAATAAATCTAAGTAAAGATTCTGAAAAAGACTATTCAGAGACATTACATAAAATGTTAGAAATGAAAGAAAGTTAGAGGTCAAAGAATCCCATAACACTCTCTGTGGCCAGATGTGTCATGTTAAGCGAAACAAGGATAATACTTCCACGATTCATCTCATTGGCTCGTCATGAGGAAAGCATTTTGTATGCTGTAAATTGTCGTACAAGTGACACCTACTAGTAATGTTGTTATCACGGATAGTAAACAAGGCAAATGACTTTTCCAAGTTATCAGCATAGCTGGAATTAGAAGGAAACTAACAAAGAATGTTTGCAAGGTTAGCAAAGATCTGGAAAAGAAAATTTCTATTTTCCCAAGAGTTTAGTTAGCAGGAGGTCCCACTCTACCACTGAGGCACTTTGACCTGTTCATTCTCATTCTGCCTCCTATGGAGCATTCTTTCTTTCTTTCATAGACTTGGAAACTTTGATCTGGAAAGGATGTTAGAGGCCATCAGACCCAACCTCCCTTTATACAGATGAGGAAACTGAGACACAGAAAGGACAAGAGACTTGACCAGATTGACCTAGTTTGCATCTCAAGGATTTGAGAATTCGAATCCAAATCTTGACCCCCCAAGTCCATGCCCTATTTCCTATATCAAGCTTTCTTTCCTTCTCTAGCTCCTTCCCTACTTCTTTCCTTCTACCCTCCCCGCCATTCCTTTTCTCCTTCTCTCCCTCCTTTCCTTAATACCTCCCTCCTTTCCTACATTCCTTCCTTCCTTCCTTCCTTCCACTTTCCCCTCTTTCCCCTTTTACCAAACAACAATAACAAACAATCCTAAGCAGACAGAAGTATTCAGGCAGGCATTAACGAGGGCTCCTTTATACTAAGAGAGTTGGGGGAGAGGATGCGTGTGTGTGCGTGTGTGTGTGTGTGTGTGTGTGTGTGTGTGTGCATTTCTTAAGTAATCATGTATGTTTTGATTAGCATCATGTTGAGAAACCAAATGCACCTAAAGTTTTATTCCATGATCACAGGGCCACCAAAGGAGCATTAGAGATCCTGCCTTTTAAATGAAATGAAACCAGAAATGATTTATGTCAAAGAGGTAGTTCCTGCCCCCTAAGCCCCGAGAGGAGAGTCGGGAAAGGGTAAGGGCTGCAGGTGAAGGCAGGGGAGGAAAGTGCTGGGGGGCTTGGGGCATCATTACTCTCCCTCCTATCAGCCACCACCTGCCAAGAGGCGTCGCTGAAAGATTGCCTTCCTTGTCTTAAATTAGGAGGCTTCTTCCTCCCACCCCCCACTTCCTTGTCCTAAAGGACATGCTATTATTCCCTCAGGTTATTCCTTACTCCTTGCCCATGTTTTGCTATTTTTCCAACTTACTTGAGTATTTTCAGATCCATCACATAGTAAATTGATGACATCATACTCTATCTTAATATTTTGTGGCACGCAGGTAGAGTCCCAGATTCAGACACTTGCATAAACCTGATTTCTCCTGAACTGGGGGAAAGGAGAATTCTTCTTATAAACAGAGACTGACCAGGTCAGAAAGTGTTTATTTAAAGGGAAGGGATAGAGAACAAAATTAATTCTTATTCCTCCCTCCCCACATTTTTCACTCACAAATGACATCAACTTCCCTTGTTCCTACACCCTATACTTAGGGCAGTCTGAGAAAGAAAAAGGACATGCATCAATCCTAGGAGTAGAAAGTTCACAAGGCTCTATTTACCTCTGGAATCAAGAGCATCCTGATGTTTTCTGAGTCGCCCTCATCGAACCAGCCCTGGTGACACTGTTGATAAGTGCCTCCCAAGCACTCAAAGAGACAACATACTCCTTCACCATCAGCTCTTAGAATTCTTCGTTTCATAATGATGATGATGATGATGATGGTGATGATGAAGATGAGGATGATGAGGATAAGGATGATGATGACGGTGACGATGAAGATGATGATGATGATGATGGTGACGATGAAGATGACGATGATGAGCATGAGGATGATGAGGGGATCACATTCAAGAGAGCAGCCTGGGCAACATTACCAGTGTGTTTACAGAAGGGCTCACCCAGCTCTTTGCCCAAGAGCTTGAGTTCTTTACCTAGGCTTTGACCTTGAGAAACTAACCTGATCAGGATGCTGCAATAAGATCATTCTGGTTGTTGTTAAAGATAGAGATGCCCCTAGAGCAATAAAATATAATGCTTACAAAGCACTTTTACATATGTTCCCATTTGATTCTCACATAGCCCTGTAAGAGTCCCTATGATAGTCTTTTTAGAGATGAGCCTAGGGAACCTTAAGTAATTTTCCAAGGGTCACATGGCCATGCTTGAGGAAGTGTTTAGAGCTCAGCTCTTCCTGACTTCAAGTCCAGAGTTCTACGTACTTCACTACCTACTTGACTAGACAAACAAGGACTCTTTCTATCTTGAGCCCAGGCAACTAGAGGCAGATAGGATAACTAGAGGTCAAAGAGGGAATAGAAGCCAGGAGGGGGTGATCCAGTCAAGTCATGCTAAAGAGAACCTGAAGGAAAAAAATATCTGCATTTTCCAAACCAACACATTCTCTTTTGCCCTCCAACCCAAGCTTTCCAGGTTGCATGTCACACTTTGGAGATTTCTCCATCATGGTCTTCCTCCATCTCTAGCCTATGGACTTTTGCATAAGCTGTTCCTCACATAGAGGTTGCCCTCCCTCACTATCAGCTCTTAGAATCCTTAGTTTCAAGAAGATGATGATGATGAAGATGATGATAAAGTGAAAACAAAGCAAGCCCCAGACCTAAACAAAGAACAAACTTTGGGCTAGATGAAATAGAATGATAATCTCTAGATCTCCCTTCAAAACCTGATCAATATGCAATCTTTCCTTTCCTGAAGCCTTAGTTGTGCTCTTTCCCCCTTTAAGTTTCACATATATGCACATATGTGTGCTTGTGTGTATACATGTTGTGACTATTGTTTCTACCATACTTGTGATTTCATTGGTATAGAGAGCTCCTGGTAGCAATCGTTTGCCAAAGAAGCAGAGTCCCTGCTGACTAAGTCAGAATCTTAGAGCAGGGATTTTTAACATAAGGGCTATGAATAAGTTTTGTAGGGTTTTTAAAAAAATGTTGAGCACGTTATTTCAATACAACTGGTTTCCTTTGTCAGTCAACAAGCATTTATCAAACTCTTACTTTGTGCCAGGAACTGTGCTAAGCACTGGGAGTACAAATACAAGCAAAAAAACAGTCCCTACCCTAAAGCAGCTTCCATCACCTAAAAAGAAAGTGAAAAGCATAGGGAGGGGGAGGAAAGGTTGTCAGTGCAAGGGAATGATGGAGAAGCATAGCCTGGTGAGAAGTGAAGAGATGGCTGGCCTAGACACCTTCCCGAAAGGGAATCATCTTATTTTTTCTTTTGTGCATTTAAAAGTATTCTGAGAAAGGGTTCACAGACATCATCACACTGCCCGGAGGATCCATGACACAAACAATATTAAGAAACCCTGTCTTAAAGAGTTACCAGGATGCTGACAAGTTAGGGGATATATCTAGTCACACAGCCAGTATGTGTCAGAGGTGAAACTTGAACCCAGAGGGTAGAATGGATAGACTGCTGAGCTGGGAGTTAGAAGGATCTGAGTTCAAATCCTGACTCAGACTCTTGCTAGCTGTCACGCTAGCTTGACAAGTTATCTACCCTCTCTGGAACTCAGTTTTCTCATTTGTAGGATGAGAGAATTAAACTAGATGATCTTTAAGGTCCATTCTAGCAATAAATCTGTCATTCTGTAATCTAGGGTTTCCTGGGACCGGATCGTCCAGCTAATATAAGTATACATGTACATAGATGTGTATGAGTATATACATATGTATATAAAGGTAGATAAGTATGTATATATGTATGTATACACATACATACATATACTGAGACAGTATAAATATATGTGTATGTATACTTATGTATTTAAATGTTTCATTTCCCCAGTAGAATATAAGCTACTTGAGGACAGGGATTTGTTTTTGTATCCCCAGCACCTAGAATTGTGCCTTGCAATCAATAAGTAATTATTAAACCCCTACTGTGTATCAAGCACTGTGCTAGGCATTGGGGATCCAAGTACAAAGAATGAACCAACCCCTATGCACAAGAAAGTTATATTAAAATAGAAGACAATGATCTCATACACCCCATACATACA
>JAQQSK010017118.1:0-10216 GCA_028658325.1 Potorous gilbertii | reverse complement strand
TCAGGATGACATAGAACTCAGCAGCTACTAAATTAAAATAACAGAAGACTTAGAATATGACATTATAGAAGGCAAGGGAGCTTGGATTGCAAGTAGGAAAACACTACCTAGAAAAATTAAGCATAATCTTTCAGGGGAAATAATGGATATTCAATAAAATAGAAGACTTTCAAACTTTCCTGATGAAAAGACCAGAGCTGAACAGAAAATTCTATCTTCAGATATGTTTCAAAAGAAATATAAAAACTTAAACAGGAAAGAAGAAAAGTGTGGCATTCAATAAGATTTAAACTGTTTTCCCTACATGTAAAAATGATTGTTGTAACTCTTGTGATTTGCATATCTATTAGAGAAGTCAGAAGGAATATACATAGACAGAGGATATGGGTATAATAAGTTGACCTTGATAAGATGAAATTTTAAAAAAATTAACAGGTTAAAAAAAGGATTGTACTGGGAGAAAAGGAAAGGAAAAGGCAGAACATGATCAATTTCATCACATGAAGAGGCACAAAAAGACCTATTACAGAAGAGGGAAGGGGTGAGCATTGTTTGGATCTTACTCTCACTGAATTTGGTTCAAAGAGGTAATAACTTCTACATTCAGTGAGGAATAGAAATTATCATACCATATGAGGAAGTAGGATGGGAAAGGGGAAAGAAAAGGGAAAGGGAAGAAGCTGAAAGAGGGGCAAGCAGAAGAGAGGACAGAAGTAGGAAGGGAAAGGGAATGAAAAGAAGGGGTTGACAGAACTAAGGGAAGATTATGGGTGGTGGTGGTCAGAAAGAGAACACTAGTGAGGAGGGACAGGGTGAAAGGAGAGCAAAAAGTATATACAGGAGGCTAAATAGGATGGAGGGAAATACACAGTAATCATAACTGTGAATATGAATGGGATGAACTCTTCCATAAAATGGAAGTAGATAACAGAGTGGATTAAAAAACAAAATCCTTCAATATACTGTCCTATCAGAAACATATTTGAAGTCGAGAGATACACACAGAGTAAAGGTAAAAGACTGGAGCAGGAAGAAAAAAGCAGAGGTAGCAATTCTGGTCTCAGACAAAACAAAAGCAAAAATAGACCTAATTTAAAAAGATAAGGAAAGAAACTGCATCTTGTTAAATGTACCATAAACAATGAAGTGATATCAGTACTAAACACATATGGACCAAGTGGTATAACACCAAAATTCTTAAAGGAGAAGTTATAGGAAATGAGGTACAAGAAGAAGTGAGTTACAGGAAGAGATAAACAACAAAACTAGACTAGTGGGGGACATCATCCTCCCCCTCTCAGAACTAAGTAAATTCAACCACAAAATAAACAAAAAAAAAGAAGTTAAGGAGGTGAATAGAATTTTAGAAAAGTTAGATATTACAGGGTTCTGGAGAAAATTGAATGGGGACAGAAAAGAAAATAACTATTTCTCAGAAGTACATGACTACACAAAAATTGACCTACACAAAAAAATGACCATGTATTAGGGTATCAAAATCTGACAATCAAATTCAGAAAGGTAGAAATACTAAATTTATCCTTTTCAGATCATGATGCAGTGAAAATTACATGTAACAAGGGCCATGGTAAGAAAGATTAAAAAACTAATTAGAAACTAAATAATCTAATCCTAAAGAATGAGTGGGTAAAACTATCAATTATATAAACAATCCATAATTTCAGCAAAGAGAATGACAATAATGAGGCAATGTATCAAAATTTATGGAATGTAGTCAAAGCAGTTCTTACGGGCAGGCATTTTATATAACTAAATGCTAACAAGAATAAAATAGAGAAGGAGGATATCAATGAATTGAGCATGCAACTAAAAATTCTAGAAAAAGAACAAATTAAAAATCCCAAATTTAATGCCAAATTAGAAAACCTGAAAATACAAGGAGAGATTAATTAAATTGAAAGTAAGAAAACTGTTTAATAAATAAAATTGAGTGCTGGTTTTATGAAAAAATTAAAATGGATAAACTGGTTGATTTTATGTTAAAAAAGAAAGAAGAAAACCAAATGACCAGTATCAAAAATGAAAAGGTGAAGTCACTATCAATGAAGACGAAATTAAAACAATAAGTAGGAGCTATTTTGCCCAGCTGCATGTCAAAACATTTATCAATCTAAGAGAAATGTATGAATATTCACAAAATTATAAATTGTCCAGATTAGCAGAAGAGGAAATAAAATATTTAAATAATACCATTTCAGAAAAAGAAATTTAACAAGTCATCAATTAATTCCTTAAAAAAAATCTCTAGAATCAGATGGATTTACAAGTGAATTCTACCAAACCTTTAAAAAACAATTAAATCACATACTATATAAACCACTTGAGAAAAGAGGAGAAGAAGAGTCCTACCAAATTCCTTTTCTGATGCAAATATTGTGCTGATACCTAAAGAGAGTCAAAAAAGAGAAGGAAAATTATAAACCAATTTCCCTGATGAATATTGATGCAAAAAATTTAAATAAAATATAAGCAAAGAGATTGTAGCAATTTATCACCAGGATAATAGACTATGATCAAGTGGGATTTATACCAGGAATGCAGTGTTGGCTCAATATTAGGAAAACTATCAGTATAATTGACCATCTAGTAACAAAACTAACAGAAATCATATGATTATCTCAACAGAAAGAGAAAAGGCTTTTGACAACATACAGCACTCTTTCCTATTAAAAACTCTAGAGAGCATTGAAATTAATGGCGTTTTCCTTAAAATGGTAAGTAGCATCTATCTAAGCGATCAGCATCATTGTATGTAATGGGTATAAACTAGAAGCTTTGCCAATAAGATTAGGGTTGGAACAAGAAAGCCCATTATCACCATATTATACAATATTGTACTAGAAATATTAGCTTTAGCAATAAGAGAAGAAAAAGAAATTGAAAGAATTAGAATAGCCAATGATGAAATAAAATTGCACAGTCTTTGCAGATGATATAATTGTACATTTAGAGGATCATAGAGAATCAACTAAAAAACTACTTGAAATAATTAAAAACTTTAGCAAATTTGTGGGATATAAAGCTAACCCACATAAATCATCAGTATTTCTGTATATTACCAATAAAGTCCAGCTGCAAGAGATAGAAAGTGATATTTCCATTTAAAAGAACTGTGGATGATATAAAATATTTGGGAGTCTACCTGCCCCCGCTCAAAAAAAAAGCCCAGGAACTATATGAACAGTTACAAAAATACTTTTCACAGAAACACATCAGATCTAAACAACTGGGAAAAAATATCAATTGTTCATGGGTAGGCTGAGCTAATATAATAAAAATGACAATTCTACCTAAATCAATATACTTATTCAATGCCATACCAATCAAATTAGAAAAACAATATTTACTGAGGTAGAAAAAATAATAATAAAATTTATCTGGGAGAACAAAATGTCAAGACTATCAAGGGAATTAATTTTTAAAAAATGCTAAAAAGGTGGTCTGTCCATCCCACATCTAAAACTATACTAAAGGAGCAAAAATCAAAACTATGTGGTACCAGCTAAGAAATAGAGTAGTAGACAAGTGGAATAGGTTAGACACACAAGATAATAGTAATTTACTATTTGATAAACCTAAAAACTCCAGCCTCTGGAATAAGAATTCACTATTTGACATCAACTGCTGGGAAAACTGGAAAATATATGGCAAAAACTAGACATCGACCAACATTCCACAATATATTTCAAGGTAAGGTCAAAATTGGTACATAATTTGGACATACAGGGTGACAGCATATGCAAATTAGGAGAGCAATGAGCAAATTAACTGTTAGATCTATGGAGAAGGGAAGAATTGATGAGCAAACAAGATATGGAGAATATTATGAAATGCAACATGGATGATTTTGATGAGATTTTATTTAAAGGATATTTTTTCACAAACAAAATGAGTTTAATCATGATTTGAAGGAAAATTGAAAGCTGAGAAACAATTTTTACCACCAATGTTTTGATAAAGACAATTTCTCAAATATATGGAGAAGTGAGTCAAATTTATAAGAAGGCAAGTCATTCCCCAATTGATAAATATTCAAAGCACATGAACAGGAAGTTTTCAGATGAAGAAATTAAAGCTATCTATTGTTATGTGAATAACTCTCTAAATCACTATTAATTAGAGAAATGCATATTAAAACAACTCTAAAGTATCACCTCATACATCTTAGATTGGCTAATATGACAGAAAAGGAAATTGATAAATATTGGAGAAGGTGTGAGAAAATTGGAATACTGATGTATTGTTGGTAAGATCATGAACAGACCCAACTATTCTGGAGAGCAATTTGGAACTATACTCAAAGGGCTATAAAACTGTGCATATACCTAGCAATAGGTCTGTATCCCAAAGAGATCATAAAAACAGGAAAAGGTCCCACATGTACAAAAATATTTATAGCAGCCCTTTTTGCAGTAGCAAAGAATTGTAAGTTGAGGGGATGCCCAACAATTGTGGAATGACTGAACAAGTTGTGGTGTATGAATGTAATGGAATACTATTGTGCTATAAGAGATGGTTGACTTCAGAAAAACCTGGACTTACATGAACTAATCCTGAGTGAAATAGTCAGAACCAATAAAACATTGTACACCAGTAACAGCAGCATTGTGTGATAATTAACTGACAGATTTAGTTGTTCTCAGCAATATACTTATCCAAAACAATTCCAAAAAACTCATGATGGAAAATGCCATATCCACATCTAGAGGAAGAACTATGGAATCTGAATGCAGATTGGAGCATACTATTTTCCCTTTTTTGTTTTTTTCATGTTTTTTTTTCTTTTTCTGATTTTTCTTTCACAACATGACTAATGTGGATATATGTTTAACATGATTGCACATGGATAAGCTATATTAGATTGCTTGCTGTCTTTGGGAGTGGAAGAAGGGAGGGAGTAAAATTTTGAACTCAAAATCTTATAAAAATCAGTTTTGAAAACTAAAAAAATAAATATTTTTAAATAATAGGAAAATGTGTAAAAGAGGTAGATTTGAGGACAAAGATATTTTGATGAGATCTGTGTTGCAAAACATAACCTAGTCACACCAAATTATTCTGTGCAACTCACTATGTCCCACAAAAAACAAAAAGGCAATTAATTTGATAGGGGATATGACTCATCAATCAATGCTCTGGAGTACACATCCTACCTTCCAATATGTCCCTGGCACAGTAGAGGTTATATGGGGACAGGTTTTATGTGTGTATTGAGGGATGTTCAGGGAGAAGAGAGATTTTCCCAGTGGCACATAGATGTTTCTATGATGCCCACAGTAAAAGGTAGATTATAACTTCCCCAAAGGCAAGATCATTAACCTGTAGAGAAACTTAAACAACTGGAAAAGGGGGCGAAGTGGTGGAGTATTGGATAATGGATAAAAATTGGAAATGGTTGTTTTGGAAACATGCCCCTCCCTTAAGGGAAGGAAGGAAATTTCCACCTTCTAATCAAATCTCGCAAACTGCTTGAGGTGAGCTGGAAAATGAAGAACTTAAAATCAGACCATGGATATAAAATGCTATAACACTCACTTTGTAAGCCACCTAGTTAGACTAATAAAGCATGGCTACCCAGGGGAGAGCTGGGTTTGAAAGCTATATGGCCATTTTCCGAAAAACCAGAGAGAGTTTTGTATTTCCCATGCAGTCCTCTAGGGTGCACTGTAGTATAACACTACAAGGATGATGATGGAATTCTCAAAACCAGATCCTTTTAGTGAATAGGGTCATATCTGTGGCTAACAATGTTCATGGCATTAAAGCAGTATAATTTAATGCCTGCGTTTGCTATAAATTGGACGATTTATTAATGGGTGTTGCTCATATTTGAAGAAATTTGTGGATGAATTTAGGAAATGACCAGGACATCCTTAAGTTGAAACTTTAAAAACACATGAATCCACTGAAGAACTTTTGAAATATTTTGAAAAAAATCTATAAAATTATAATATATCTCTTGTGAGGAAAAGTACCCTACATGAAAAGGGAAAACCCATGAATAATCATATATTAGTATCTAGAACTGGAAGAGAACTGATTATGATTATGAAAACCTTTAGAAATTCTGGGTGTTTTATTCTGTATTGTTTTTATAGTACTATTTTACTTGCTTTTTGACATTGTTGTATGGAAATTTAACTGATTTGCTTTAAGAAGAATAAATTATGGCACCATTTTCAAGGTTCAAAAGAACCTCAAACAATATTGTACAGACAAGATATAGAATAGGTGATGGAAAATATCAGGGTGGTGACAACAAGTTACTCTCAAATTACCGCAAATTTTAGGTATTGCTAGATCTATATCCCAAAGACATCAAAAACAAAGAGGAAAGGACTTATTTATACAAAAATATTTATATCTTTTGATAGGGGCTAAGAATCAGAAATCAAAAAGATGCTATCAATTGAAGAATGGCTAAATAAGACTGTAATGGAATGTTATTGTACTATAAGAAATGACAAGCATGATGATTTCAGAAAAAAATACTCAAACTCATGCAAAATGAAATGAACAGAACCAGGAGAATATTATACCTAGTAAGAACAATATTGTTTGATGAAGAACTGTGAATGACTTAGCTATATTCTTAGCACTACAATGATCTAAGACAATTTCAAAGGACTAAAAATGAAACATACTATTGGCTTCCAGAGAGAGAACTGATATTGTTTGAATACAATGGAAACACGCTATTTTTCACTTTTATTATTTTTATTTTACATGACTCTTCTTATACAAAATGACTAATATGGAAGTGTTTTACATAATTGCACATGTATAATCTGTATCTTATTGTTTACTAGGAGGGTGGGAAGGGAGGGACAGAATTTCAAGCTCAAAACTATTTTTTAAAAAATGTTTAAAAATTGTTTTAACATGTATTTGGGGGGAAATAAAATGTATTTTAAAAGTATTGAACAGTTAAAAATGCAAAATGTCTAGGAATAAATGGAAATGAGTTCCCTTCCATCTTGATATTTTATTTTCTGACATGGTATTAAGGTTGTTTTTATATTCCTTACTGAGAGTAAGTGTAGGCAGGGGATGGAAACATTACAGTAATGTATTATTTGGGTACCCTCCACAATGTGTGGTACATGCACTCTCTCTCTCTCTCTTTCTCTCTCTCTCTCTCTCTCTCTCTCTCTCTCTCTCTCCCTCCCTCCCTCCCTCCCTCTCTCTCTCTCTCTCTCTCTCTCTCTCTCTCTCTCTCTCTCTCTCTCTCTCTTACCTCATTTGGAATCTTGGTTTATGGTACAATAAACTTCCCAGTGTCTAGTCATTTCATCCATTAATGCAGTTGTGCTTCAAAATTACAGACAAAGGACACCCTTCAATACTTGAAAGAGGAAAGGTTAACAGAGGAAAAGGAAGAAAAGGGAAAGGAAGCATAACGTAATGTAGAATTATAAGTAGAAGGAATGTCATATTGGTTAAGAATTAAATCGAATTTTTGGTTAAATTTAATTAGGTTTGGGTGTCATGATTTCGCCTTCCACATGATGTAATGAGTACAGTAATAAAGTTCTATCCCAATTTTTCAGTGTTTAGGTAATAAATTGGAAATGATCTCAAAAGGCTGAAATTATAAACAGCTTTAAGAGAGGTTTGTGTATATTCATGGGTGATCTCTCAAAAAATGAGTTACCAATTAAATTGAAATTGAGTTACAAATTAAACTGAAAAATTAGGCATAGCCCTACATTTTAAAGATGATTTCAATTCAGGACAGCTGCCATCTCTCCTCTCTAAATAATCTTCGGTTTTACTATCAGTGCTGAGTTGCATTTACCATTTTTCTCATTCAATATGATAGCCCTTAATGTACTTTTGAGATAGGACTCCTCCTTCTATGAAGTGAGACATATTGGTTTTAATTTCTTAGGTTCCTGCTCTGACTTTTTGCAATAGGTGTAGTAGAAGATAACTTTAAATTGTATTATCCATCAAACAGCCTCTCTACTTGCTATGTTCTACAAAAGTATAGTAGGTCCTCAATAAACATTTGTAGGATAAGAATGAATTTAATATCTTTCCCCTGGAATAAGTAGGCCCTAATTATGACAGAGAATATTACCTATCCAAAGAATATTAGCAAATAAGTTTGGTAAGAGATCTTTTAAAGGATTGCCCTTTAAATCAGAAGTAGAGATAGAAAGGAGAATGTATTAAATCTAACCAAATCTCCCTGCCTGTGCAAAATTATTCACTTCAGTGCACTTTTTAATGCTACATTCAGATTGGTTTTAAATGTCCCAGGGGTTTGCAACAGAAATACTGTGTAAAATAACCCAGTTTTCTGAGCTTGCTAAACCACAATGAGTTCTAATAAGAGTGGAGTGGTATTCAGGATAGTATTTCCATTCATTTTTGTCAAGTTAGGTTAATCACATACTGATATTTTTAGTGTAGATGTTTAATCATTTTATTTGCTGGAATTAAATATCACACCAAATACACAATGAAAAATGAATCCATTTTCCAGTCCTAAATGGTACCTGGCTGAAAATATAATTATTATAAATGGTGTTCATACAAAATTACAGGCAAGTAAACGTTCTGCTGAACATTCAGAGAATAAATGGACCAATAAAGTGCCATAAAGAGCTGCTACCTTAAATCAATCTTTTCTGGAATAGTTTTACTTTGGAAGATGTTCTGAATTGGAAAAAAAAGCAGGAAAATATCAAGTAAAGGTATAGATCAGCATTATTCTCTTCTAACACTAAATATAAAGATGCTTTCAGCTCAGTTCTTTTGCTTGAGTAGATGAGAAAGTACATATTCAAAAAAATCCTAGGTATTGCAAAGTGTTTTTATAACTAGTCCAAAGTCTTAACATTTCTCAAAGAAATTCTATGGAATGTTTGGGCAGCTGTGCCAGTATTTTCTTTTCCTTCAACCCCTGTCCATGTAACACACACATACACACACAGAGATTCACAAACACCACACTTTGAAAGGATGTTCCCAGTGTCAGGAACCTAGCCCATTTGTTAGCAATTCATTTCTGGAATTCTGGTCCTATAAGGTTTTTAATGATGCTTCCCTTCCCAAAAGTTCCAGATACTAGTGGTTCCCTCCTCTCCTCCAAGAGCTAAGAAAAAGGAGAGCTAACATTTGAATTGGATATATATGTTCAAAATATAGTTGCTAATAGCAGCCAAAATAGTAATGAATAAGAACAGACCATTATTTAGAAATATTAAATAGGAAATATGTTCAGCAAGGGAGATACATAGCTCCATTTCTATACAGTGTACAATTGTCCTTTAGTTAGAAGCAGAGGCAAAAGAAAAAGATGCACTGGGTGTAATAGGGTTTGTTATGAGGAAAGCATCTAAAATATAAAATCAGAAAATTATACTTAAGAGAACAACTTTGTTGTACTAAAGAAACAAGATGGCCATATGTACTTCCATAATTTTTTTTTGCTTATCAAAATCTAAATAGATGTTTTCAAGAAAGAAAGAAAAATACGTACCAGTTCAATCTGCCTAAATTGAGAAAAATGGCACATAGAACACTTTTTCTTCCTTATTTGAAAGGAAGCTCAGGGATCTTATTTTCAAAAGCATATTTTTAAGTAATTGGATGCTAATTCATTAATGAAGAAGTAATTCAGTGGTAAAGTTATTATTAAACCAGGAACTGCATTAGTGAAGCACATTGTTATTTAATTAAAATGTCCAGACCATTACAACTCCTTTATATTATGAGCATATTCATTAAAAATAAGAAATAGAAAATCTCATAAAGAACTTCTTAGTCTAGTCAATAATGTTGGCTCAAGTTGCATAAACTACATGTCGCTTTGAAGATTGAGGGCATGGGGGTATTGGCAAAAATAGTGGTGTTTCAAAGGTATTGCTGAAATAGTTGGAGTTTTTCCTTTAGTATTTCAGGTCAGAGGCCTCTGGGAAATGTCTGAATCATAAAAAGCATATCTCCTTCTCAATCCACTTTCAAAAGAGAAAAAGGTTTCCCTTTGATTAAAAATAAATAAATAAGGGCAATGATGTCACAAGAGCTCCATCATGATCTGACCTTAAACTTACTGCTCTTAGAAACATAATTCCCATCTTGCATGCTTATATTTCTACCACAGCTGCTAAACAGGCACTAGACTAGGGTCACAGGGAATGGCTTTTTTAATCCTTGTTCTTTATTTGACTTGGAGGTTTGGAGT
>JAQQSK010017117.1:0-10216 GCA_028658325.1 Potorous gilbertii | reverse complement strand
CCAAGGAAATATATTCTGCAAAATTGAGACAAAACATTGGAGCAGTCTTACAAAATAAGAAACAACCCGATAACGAGAAAGGACACAACTTGGACATGTTACAAACAAGATAAATAGAATGAATATATAAATAATATATGGGTACAGTTATCAAGAAGAGACTAACAATACCAATAAATATCTTTTAGGCTTGCAAAGTACACTAAATGTTATCTCATTTGACACTGTGGTGAAATTCTCTCCTGAATCACTGCCTTTTCAAGGGGTAGGTGGAGGGGAGGATGGGGAGAACTTGCATAGCTCAATGAAACTGTGAGCTAATCTGGGCAGAGTTACCCAAGATGTCACAGTGGAGAGTTCTGACAAATGGCAATCCACAGCAAAAGAAAATGGTGAATCACTCCAGTATCTTTGCTAGGAAAAAAAATGGCCAGAATTGGTGGTCTGTTGACCATGGGGTCATGAAGAGTCAGATAGGACTGAATGACAAATGAGCAACAACAACTAAGTGATGAAGTATTTTTTTTCATGTTTTCTAGTCCGTAAGTGTCAAAGCCATGGGTAATCCATGTAATGCTAGAATTCCACATCAAATCCAAGGAATGCTAGAATTAGATTAAAATATTTAACAAAATTAATCAATATATAATATAATGTTGATAACATTAATTTGTGGTTTTCTATGTCAATACAATACCTAGAGGTATGCATTTCTATTTGACTTTGACACCCTTATTTCAGGCTGCTCGTGTATCCATACATGTACGCAAATGAAATTATATTAGAGATAGACATATAATCACACAACAGCAGCAACAACCAAGGACTAGATAGATTTATAAGAAGACCTCAAAATGTAATAGGAAAGGAAGAAGAGTTAAATTCATTTCTTGTAGACTGAATCTTACATTCTCATATAAATAGATCAATACCATTTGTTAGAGGAGATAACAAGAGACGGAATCACTCAATCAGGGATGGGCAAAGCAAGAAATAGAGGCCAGTAAAAAGGCACACACACCCCAACCTAATGCGCAGAGAGAAGAGAAGGAATAAAAAAAAAACAAGTATGGAAAATAATATGGTATGAAAAAATAAAAGATAGATATGGAAAAAGGACAGGGTAAGGTAAAAAATGCAGGAAAAGTATTAGGATATGGGAATTAGAACTTGTTCCTTAACCTAGAGATGAGGGAAAAGGTTTATATTTCCATGGTAAAAAGGGAAGGAATTTTATTTGTGTATTAATAAGGATTTTGTCTGCATAAGAATAAGCATAATAAAGTACCTTCTCTGAGAATGTATCTCATTTCAAAAGCAAGCGTGATTGTCTCCCTGTGGGTAGACAGTATTCAAAATTGGGCTGTATATACCAATATTCAGTCCAACATAAAGTAAAAATGATGTTATAGCCTAATTAATTTTTATATATAGTACTCAAGAAATCAAATCTGAAAGGGAATATAGCATAAAATTAGATGAAATTAATTTGGAGGAACAAAAATCTTGAGTCTCAAGGCATATACTGTGAAAAAAACTTGAATAAAGCAATACTAATTATAGAAATCAAACCATGTTTTAAAACAGTAATCATTAAAACTTTCATACTAGAAAAGTAGAACAATGAAATAATTTAATAAAAATGAATATTGAACAATTTAACCCAATAGTCCAATACTCTAAAAGAGTATTGGATGGACTCAAAATTTAATTAAAAAATTAGTGTAATAATGGAAAGAAGATGAACAAAAATAATCTAAATTTTAGAAGAGCAACTTGAGTCATTTTTGTTCTGGACCTTTGATTTCATTGGTGTAGGGGAGATATATTGAGAAAATAGTTGAAAGTAAAGTCACGTTCAGAATTACTTCCAAAAGGATAACATATGTGGAAGCCCATCTTCCACAAAATAATAGAAGTAAATGCAATGACAAAACAGCTTTTAGAAGAAATGAAATCCAACAAATATTTAGAAGATTATTCATTCCTCATTGATGGGATTGTCAATTTAAAAAATAATTATACTTATAAATTAATTTACAGATTTTCACTGTATTAACCAAGCAACCAAGAAGTGCTTTATAGAGCTATACAAAATAATAGGCAAATTCACTTTGAAAAGCAAAAGTTCTGGTATCTAAAGGGGAATGGTGAACAAAGGGAGGAATGAAAGCAAATTAGCAATTCATTACTTTAAATTATGCTATAAAACATTATCACCAGACAATTCCCCACTGTGTCCACATTATATCTGTCTTATGATGCTAACCAGGGGTAGAAAAAAGATGATTCACTGTGATATTTCTTTCTTGTATTTCCTTTAAATGTTTGGTATGGTGCATTGTTTTAGATGTTAAGTGGAACTTGAGGTGGACATAGGGGGCTCACTATACTTCTTCCAAATATCCTGCTATATTAAATACACCTTCAGCATTAATAGATTATTAACAGAGCTATAAGCATTCTGAAAAATCAAATGGGAATTTGGCTAGAGAATTTCTTGACCTGAAAATTACATCTGCATTTTAATAAAATTTGGTTCCTGAATAATTTTCTGTATTTTATTTTATACACTGAAAAATTTCATTCTGAGAATGGTTCCATAGGTATCACTAGATTGCCAAAAGAATCCGTGGCACACATAAGGTTAAGAATTTCCAAATTAAAGTGACAAAAATGTCTTTACCCATAGTTCTCAATAGTTGGCATAAACTCAAAGGAGGAGAAATAGGAAATTCCTATCTAAATATGCTGAAATATTCATAGTAACACTTTTTATACTGGTAAATAACTGGAAATGAAGAGGTGCACTAATAAAAGTGAACAAAATTATTCTTAGAGTAGATGAATATGAGGAATTAAGAGAAACATGAGAAACTTTATGAACTGGTGGCCAAGTAATATAAGCATATACTGAAACAACATCCATAGTGACTAAAACAAAGAAAGTGAAAATACACCAAAAACTTGAATGCTGAAATTATGAGTGATATCCTTCCCTATCCCCTGGTAAAGAGATTCGGTAATACATCTTATTCATCTTACTCAGAGAGGTGAGTGATGCTATAGACATGGAATGCTACCTAAACTATCACATACAAGAACAAGAATTATTCCACTTTTGTCTTTTTATCTCTGGTACCTTAATAAAAAACCATTCTTTACATTTAATAAGTGATGATTCACTGATTTATCTCATTGGATGCTCAAAACAAAGCTGTGAGAGAGCCACATTTGATGTTATTGTCTGCATTTTACATATAAGTACACTGAGGTTTGTGGAAGGATTTTGTCTGTTTTTTTTAGGATGATTGAAAAATATACTCTTTGTTAATGGAATTGTGATATTTGAACAACACATTTCATACAGGACCAATCTTTCTAAATGGTAATCTTTAGATTCTCTACTTCCCTGGTTTATTGACACTATTCAGAAATTCTGAAAACAATTTTTGTATTATCTGCCACATTGTTGCATTTATTTGTTTAATTCTGAATTTAAGAAATAAAACAAGCATTTCCATAACATAATAGGCTAGAAAAAAAAATGATCCCATGAAACTGCAAATCTATTATGGAAAACTTCCTATTACTTTTCAATATATTAAAGTTATCCTATAACTTCTTTCTTTTTCTTTCTTCTATCTACCCCAACTACTTCTATTTATCAGTTCTTTCTCTGGATGCAGATAGAATCCTTCATAGGTCTTTTATAGTTAATTTGGGTATTTATAATTGTCAAAATGACTTAGTCTCTCAATGTTGCTCTTAAAACAATATTGATTTTAACACATACAACACTATTTTGAATCTCCTTAGTTGTCTCTTCATTATTTTGTACAATTGTATACATATTTTTCTAAGACCATCAAGTTTGTCATCTCTTATAGTGCAGTAGCCTCACGATCATAGACCACATATTGTTCAGTCATTTGCCAATTGATGTTCATTCCTACAATTTCCAGGTCTTTGTCACAACAAAGAGATCTGTTATAAATATTTTAGAACATTTAGGCATTTTTTTTTGTCCCTAATCACCTTTGGAAACAGACCCAGTAATGGTATGGATGGGTCAAAGCACATAGGCAGTTAAATAACTCTTTGGGAATAATTCCAGATTGCTCTACAAAAAGATTGCATCAGTTCACAGGACCATTTTACCTAAACTAATTTATATATTCAATGTCATGCCAATTAAATTACCAAAAAAGCTAAAAAAATTTAATGAGTTTAGAGTTAGAAAAAAATGATACAATTCATTTAGAAGAACAAAAAGTCAAGAAAATTAAAGGAACTAATGGGAAAGCTATGTAAAGGAAGGAGATTTAGCAGTACCAGATCTTAAACTATTTTATAAGGCAGTAATTATCCAAACTATCTAGTACTGACTAAGAAATAGAAAGACAGATCAATAGAACAGAGTAGACACACAATCTACAGCAGCAAATGACTCTAGTAACCTTTTGTTTGGCAAGTGGAAAGATTTAAGTACGGGGCATAAGAATTCATTATTTGGCAAAGGTTGTTGGGAAAGCTAGGAAGTAGTTTGGCAGAAATTGGGCATAGACCAATATCTTACACCATTTACAATATAATTTAGAGATGGATACATGACCAAGATTTAAAGAGACATGTTACAAGTAAATTTGGAGAGTATGGAACATGTTACCTACCAGACTTGCGGATCGGTGAATAATTTGTGAATAAACAAGAGATAGAGAGCAGTGGGAGGTGTAAAATTGATTATTTTGATTACATTAAATTAAAAGTTTTGTACTTTTACAAAGCAGAAAACTGGGGAAAAATTAGACAGTTTCTCATATAAAGATCTCATATTTCAAATTTTAAAAATTGTCAGATGTGTAAGAATATGAGTCATTCTCCAACTGACAAATTTTCAAAGGATGTGAACAGGCAGTTTCTGATGAAGAAATCCAAACAATTTATAGTCATATGAAAAAATATTCTAAGTCGTTACTGAATAGGGAAATGCAAATTAAAATCAACCTTGAGATATGATTTTACAACTATCGTATTAGCTTAAATGATTGAAGGGGCAAAGGACAAATGTTGGAGGGGATACGGAAAAATTGGGACACAACTCACTGTTAGCAGAACTGTGAACCGATTCACATAATAGTGCTAAGGGTTTTTTGGTGGGGAGTGTGCTTTGTTTGCTTTTTACTTTATATGCTTTGGGAAAAGAGCTAGGATCCTTAAGCCACCTATGGATATTATTTTCACGTGTCTCCAGTAAAGTGTAAGGGATACTAATGAGAAACTTTTGGGAAGCTAGGAAGTCTAACATCATCTGCACCCTGAAATTCAAAAGATTTTCCTCCAACTAGAGAGGTAATGGAAAGGAAACTTGGGATTTTTTAACTTAGTCCAAAGTCTGTAATTGAGATTGATTGTTTTTGCCTCGTTTGGAGAATTTTATCATTTGTTTTAAATAAGGAAGAGTGATGTAATTATTGAGTAAATCAATTTACACTATTTTTACTCTCTTCATCTATCTTGAAGGAGTTTTCATTCTAAGAGAGTGAAGGGGCAAGAGGAGAAGAGACATTTATGAAAATATGATATAATAGTAGGTTTAAAAAAACATCAAAGAAAGGTCCAACACAAAGTATTAGGAGAAATAAGAGAAGGGAAAGATTGGTTTTAGAGGCTTAACAGAAAGAAAATCTAAGAAGTCTTCATGAAAAAATGTGACTCTTAAGTTATGGAGTCCATTCTGGACATGTGGGATATCATAAACAAAAGCTCAGAGATTCGAGAAGATTAGAGAATTGCCAATTTGCCCAGAGACTAGAATGTAGAAAAAGCAGTTGTTGAGCAAAGGCTCAGCAGATAGTGACCCATTTACATGAGAACATGTTTGTAAGTGTGATCATTAAATGTACTAATTTCTACCCATAGTTTTCCATAGTTTTGTGATACATCATGTTTCAAATGACCTTCCTCATTGTCCCCAGTCTAGCATGTATGTTCTATGAAATGGAGTTCCCTAAGTTCCCTAAGAATCTCAAATTTGGAAAGGGCTTAAGTTTCCATTCCTAAGCAAGAATATTCTCCACAACATACCCAAGTGGTCATTCTGCTCTTGCTGGAGTACTTTCTCTACTTAGGAAGTAGAACCTATTCCACTTTCGGATAATAAATATTACTGTGAGAATTTTTTCCCCTTTAATTAAGTCTAAATTTTCTTTGCTGAAATTATAACAACAATACCATTTATATGCTGCATTAAGATCTACAAAGCATTTAACTAAATTTGATATCATTTATCCTTACTACAACCTTGGGGAGTAGGCACAATATTATTCTACTGTTTTAGAGATGGGGAAATTGTGGCAAACAAAGGTTAAGCTACCTACACAGGATCACACAGCTAGTAAATATCTTCTCAGGAGTCATTTATACTCAGGTCTTCCTGCATCCAGGTCCAGCTCTGTATCTTTACCCATGCATGTTGTGTCCTTTGACATAAAGCTCTAGGAACCATACTTTCCAGGGATGTACACATAGATGATGAGGTTGATTCATGCACTGCCAGAGCTAGCTTAGTGTTTGGGAAGTTGTGGTGATAAAGTGCTGCAGCAGGAGGGGAAAGATGAAATGGTTGCCTTAGGCTTCCTCCTTTAATGAAGTATCTAGTGATATTGATCCTCTACCTTCTTTAATCAGCATGAAGGGAAGGGCCTAAGGGGGAGGAGCCCAAGAGAGCTAAAGAGAAGGTATAAGTTTCAGAACTGACGTGATCTTCCAGGAAGCTGAGTTTCTGAAGACAATGATGAAGTTCTGGAGAATAGCCAGAGTTACATAGCTAGTAGGTGTCTGAGGCTGGATTTGAACTCATGTCTTCTGACTCCAGGTCTGGCATTCTATCTACTGTGCCACCTAGCAAAAGTTACATTTTGACTCCACTTCTAGAGAATTAGAGTTATCCAAAGTAAAATGGCCTGATTTAAGAGGTAGTAGAATACTTCTCACCAGAGGTCTTCAAGTGGAATTTCACCACTTTTGGGGATGTTGGTGGAAGGCTCTTTGTTTGAGTATCGTTTGGACTGGATAATCTACGTTTCTTCAGATTCCATGAAGTGAATATGTGTAGCAATAGCTTCATATCAGACCTATGGTTTTGTTGAGATTAGATTAGGGGTGCTGGGACTCCAAAATCGAGACTCACCAGTCCTGCCATAATAAATTTGACTCCAACCTTCATTTAGTCAAAGAAAAACAAGGGTTATTAAAGATCTGCCTTATGTGTCAGACTCTTAAGGAATCTGAACATTTGTATTGATAATACAAGAGGGCCAGATTGAATTTGAGCCATATTTAGTCTTTAATGATATGAATTCAGTTCACTTTTCCATGATTTTTATATTTTAATCTCCTTTATATATATCTTACTTTCTCAGCATGGCCTAATTTCCATTTATTGGAGAAAAAAAATATAAGGTCCTTAAAATTCCCAACATTGACTTAATTTCTGATTATTGAACATAAGATATGAGATATTTTGCCACCTATCTCAATGTTTTGTCTAGATTATTTACCATAGCTGGAAGACCACTTTTCTACCTCTTAGAAAGCTAGGCTTCCTTCAAAACTTTGTTCAACCACTACATTCCAGAGCTTTTTCCTGAATCTCCTTATACAATTTCCCTGTATCTCTCCTTTCATTCAAACTCCTAAGAAAAGCCATCTACAATTGTGATGTTCATTTCTTTTTCATGACATTGATTTTTCCACCCTTTGAAATATTTCTAATACGAGTTTTCAACTGACACTCTTCTCTCAAAGGCAAACAATGATCCTTTAGGTTCCAAACCAGTGACCGTTATCTGTCTTCCTTCTTCTTGATCCCCTCTTCATTCTTGGACACTATTGACCATTCCCTTCTTCCTTCACATTTCAGGTTTATGGCACTTTCTAAATGAGGTCAGTTCTGATTTCTCCAATTGCTAATGCCTTTTTCCCTTGAAATTACTTTATATTTATATTGTCATTACATGTCTATGTGCGTATTGTCCTCTTCCCTGTCTTCCCTACATCTTGATCAGCAAACTGCAAGCTCCTTGAGGGATGAGATTTTTTTTTTGCATCCTCAACATCTAGCACAATATCAGGCATAAAATATGGCTGTAAATGTTGTTGAATGCAGATATGCAGTAATCTGTAAAAGGAGAAGGTTTTATGAAAGTATTGCTAAATTTTCTTACAAATTAGTGGAGATCCCAGTGATAACAAGGAAGACAATGCTACTGGATGAAATTAAATCTAAGACTAATTGAATCTATAATTCTGATATCGTATCTTGCTTTTCTTAACCTAGAATTTCCTGATCACTGCTACCTAGCTAAGCTCCAGGTTAGAAGTAGAACAAATATAAAGAACTATGCTCATTTTTTTAGTACTAAGGAAAACACACTCATATTTATAATTCATTATTGGCATTGCATTGTAAACTGTATTAAAAACACAGACAGGTGTGTTTATTTGATTGTATGCTTATAGTCACTCTTGACATGTTCAATGACAAGCTGCAATTTTGCAGACAGCATTTATTATTGGATTTTCTTTGACTTACTTTGAAATCTCGGATATTGGTCAGTGACAGTGGCATTATGTTTATCTAGATGGCCTAAAAATCTAATCTAGTGAAAGTGACACATAATTGGCTATGTACTCCTAGGATGGAACTGTTATCAATTTGGAACAATTGATGTTCTCAGAATGTTACACAGAGCACAAATGATTGCATTTGTTATGAGGAATAGCTGAATGTTTGTATAAATTACAAAAAGATTCTTCTCTGTAACTGGCAGTTTACTTCCATAGAATGATGCCTCAGCTTTTGTCCTGTCATGATCAAGGATCTTCTTTTAAAAAAAACAATTATTTTAGGATACAGCTGATTTAAGCCAATTGAGAAAAATCCCCAATTCTTAGTCAGAGAAGCCCCAGACATCCCAAATGAGTCAAACAATTAAAAATAAACTAAGTGTGAACAAGATTTTAGTCAGTTTGAAAGGATCATAGAGACTTTTAATCATTAAAGGAAACTTAATATGCCACATGGGAAATATCTTGTGATTGGTTGAAGGTAGTCATAGCACTGAAGGTCTATGGATAAAATAGCAATTTTGTCCAAGAATTTAATCATTGAATGAACGAATCTTCAGGTGAGGAATGGTAAAATTCAGAGGTTATGAACACGTGAGAGAGGCAATTGCCTTCTTGAGGTGACGAGGAATATGTACTCTCTCTTTCTCTCTGTCACTATCTCTCTCTCCTCTACTTTTGCCTATTAATCTTTTAGGGAATGCACTGGTTGGGGCTCATGAATGGCAGTACTACAAATCTTAGCAACCCTTGGAGTTGCCCCTAAAACTTAGAGACAGTAATTGGCAGCCACTCTCTAGGGACCCAGAAAGCCAGTTCAAAGGTTAGTTAGGGAAATAGCCCTCAAAAATATGTCATAAATACATGCTGTTACTCAATCTTACAATATAGAATTGAAATAGTACTCAGCAGTCACCTGGTTCCAGAGATATAACTAACTTAAGAGTTACAACACACTTTAGAGCTGAAGTTTAAGTATACCATAATGACAAGTATTCCACATTTTACCTACCTGCTTGCAATCTAGGCTGATACAATTAGTGTCACATTTTCATGGCATCCCTCTTTTTGCCTTGCTTCAATGCCTCTTCTGGACTATGGCTAGCTCTTTCCCTTCTTCTTTGTTCAAGTACATATATATATATATATATATATATATAGTTGTCTATTCTGCCTTTCTTATCTCTTCCCATATCCTGTCCCCTACTATACAGTTTTTACGTAGTTGCAAACATTAACTTCATGTGATTAGGAGTGCCCTTTACAATATTCAGCACCTCTCCAAAGACTTCTAGTGAAAGTTTTACATTTTTCTTTTTCTTTTTTTTTTTTAATTTTTTAATTTTTATTTTTTTTAAAAAATTTATTTATTTAACTTTTTACATTCATTTTCACAAGATTTTGGGTTCCAAAATTGTCTCCCCATTTGTCCCCTCCCCAATAAACTGAACATTCTAATTACCCATATCACCAATCTGCCCTCTCTTCTTTCATTCCTCCCTTCCCTTACCCCATCTTCTCTTTTGTTCTGTAGGGCCAGATAACTTTCTATTCCCCATTACCTGTATTTCTTATTTCCTAGCAG
>JAQQSK010017116.1:0-10217 GCA_028658325.1 Potorous gilbertii | reverse complement strand
TTTTGAAAGCATTCTTCTCCTCATTGGCTTTTTGAACCTCTTTTGCCAATTGAGTTACTTTATTTTTCAAGGTGTTATTTTCCTCAACATTTTTTTGGGTCTCCTTTATTAAGGTATTGACCCATTTTTCATGCTTTTCTTGCATCTCTCTCATTTCTCTTCCCAGCTTTTCCTCCACATGTCTGATTTGATTTTCAAAATCCTTTTTGAGCTCTTCCATGGCCTGAGCCCATTGGATATCTAATTCAGATGTTTGGGATACAGAGGCCTTGACTCCTATGTCTTTACCTGATGGTAAGCATTGTCCTTCCTCATCAGAGAGGAAGGGCGGAAACATCTGATCACCAAGAAAGTAACCTTCTGTGGTCTTATTTTTTTTTCCCTTTTTTAGGCATTTTCCCAGCCAGTTTCTTGACTTTGAGATTCCTCTCCACCCCAGTCTATATTGGCCTAGCTAGTGCTTGGGGTCTGAGATTCAAATGCTGCTCCCCAGCCTCAGGGCTTTCAGTGGCAGGCCCAGCTGCTATTCAATGGGAGGTTAAGTTCTGGTCCTCAGGTGGGGGCAGGGTCGCCTCCCAGGCTCAGTTCCCTCAGGGGGCTTATGCAGAGACCTTCCGTAATGGAGATCCTGCTGAGCTCTTGCCTGCTCTGGGAACCTCTGGCTGCCTGCTGCCTCTGCTGCTGCCTCCCGAGGGGGCACGAATCATGGAGACACCCCACTCCCCTCTCAGCCTGTCCAGACGTCTTTCTCACTGACCTGTGCGTCTATGGGTGGAAGGACCTTCGCTTCTGCTGTAGATTCCGTCCCTGAAGCCTGCTCGGATCTGCTCCTCTCTGTGCCGGGCGGCCAGGGCAGGGCTGGGCTCCACTCCCGTCCAGTGCGCCACAGACATTTGGGATCAGTTTTTCAAGGTTCTCTGGAATGGAAATCTCCTTCTTCCCATTGCTGTGTGGCTTCAACTGTTCCAGAATTTGTTGAGAGTTCTTTTTATAGGTAATTATGAGCTGTGGGTTCGGAGCTAGCATATGTGAGTCTTTCTACTCTGCCATCTTGGCTCCTCCCCAGGAATATACATTTTTCTCTGCAGTAAATGGCACATAAACAAAAGTTGACCATATTCTAGGGCAAAAAAACCTCACAATCCAGTGAAAATGACAGATACTTAATGCATTCTTATCAGATCATAATGAAATAAAAATTATATAGAACAAAAGGCCATGGAAAGATAAACCAAAAATTAATTTGAAACTAAATAATCTAATCCTAAAGAAGGAGTGGGTTAAACAACAAATCATGGGTGCAATCAACAACTTCATTGAAGGTAATGACGATTACGAGACAACCTACCAAATCTTATGGTATACTGCAAAAGCAGTTCTTAAGGAAAGTTTTATGTCTTTGAATGCCTACACGAATAAAATAAGGAAAGAGGAGATCAGTGCCTTGGGCATGCAGATGAAAAAACTAGAAAAAAACGAAGTGAAAATCCCCAAGTAAATACTAAATTAGTAGTCCTAAAAACCAAAGGAGAGAGCAATAAAATTGAAATTAAGAAAACTATTGAAGTAATAAATAAAACTAATAGCTGGTTTTATGAAAAAATTAATAAAATTGATAAACCTTTGGTCAATTTGAATAAAAATACAAAGATGAAAACCAAATTACCAATATAAAAAATGAAAAGGATGAATTCACCTCCAATGAGGAGGAAATTAAAAAAATAATTAGAAATTACTTTACCCAACTTTATGCCCATAAATTTGACAATCTAAATGAGATAGATGATTATTTTAAAAAATAAAAATTGCACAGATTAACAGAAGAGGAAGTGGAATACTTAAACAGCTTCATCTCAGAAAAAAATATTGAACAAGTCATCAATGTACTCCCTAGGAAAAAATCTCCAGGGCCAGATGGATTTTTAAATGAGTTCCATCAATCATTTAAAGAACAGTTAATTCCAATATTATATAGGTTATTTGGGTAAATTGGGGAAGAAGTAGTACTCCCAAATTCTTTTCATGATACAAACATGGTTTTGATACCTAAACCAGAGAGAGACAAAACAGATAAAGAAAATTATAGACCAATTTTTCTAATGAATATAGATGCAAAAATTTTACATAAGATTTTAGCAAAAAGAATACAGCAACTTATGATGACAATAATACATTATGATCAGTTAGTATTCATACCGGAAATTCAGGGCTGGTTCAATATTAGGAAAACTATTAGCATCATCGATGCTATTAGTATCATCATAGATAACACGTGGTTATCTAAATAGATGCAGAAAAAAACTTTTGACAAAAGACAACGTGAGACAACATGACAAAATACAGATACCACACTGGCTAACATGAGAGAACAGGAGGATGATAAATGTTGGAGAGGATGTGGGAGAGTTGGAACTCTAATTCATTGTTGGCGGAACTGTGAGCAAACCATTCTGGAAGGCAGCTTGGAACTATGCCAAAGGGCTACAAAAATATGCATACCCTTTGACCCAGCAATATTGCTTCTAGGGCTTTATCCCCAAGAGATCATAAGAATGAGAAAGATCCTATATGCATAAAAACATTTATAGTAGCACTCTTTGTGGTGGCCAAAAACTGGAAATCAAGGGGATGTCCGTTAATTGGGGAATGGCTGAATAAATTATGGTATGTGAATGTAGTGGAATACTATTGCACTATGAGAAAGGATGAACAGGAAGACTTCAGAGAGGCCTAGAAAGACTTACATGATCTGATGCTGAGTGAAAGGAGCAGATGCACAGCACGACCACAGTATGTGAGAGATTTTCTGGTAGACTTTCAACTTCATTGCAATGCAAGGACTTGAAAAAATTTCCAGTGGTCTTTTAAGGCAAAATGCCTTCCTGATCCAGAGAAAAAACTATTGAATTCAATCACAGAATGTAGCAGATCATTTTCTTTTTTATTACGTTTTGGTTTGGTATATGATTTCTCCCATTCATTTTAATTCTTCTATCAACAGCAGGACTATGATGAAAATGTATTTTATAGGAGTGTATGTGTAGAACCTATATAAAATTGTATGCCTTCTCGGGAGGGGAGAAGGAATATAGGGAGGCGAGAGGGCAAAATAAAATCTGAGTTATATGGTAGTGATTTTGGAACCCTGAAAATAAATAAAATAAGTATACAAAAAAGAAACAATTCAAGTATTGAGGAGAAACAAATGGGATAACTCAGGATTTTAGCAGCCTCTACACTAAGGAATTGAAAGACTTGGAAAATGATATTCCAGAAGTCAAAGGAGATAGGTTTAAAACCAAGAATCACCTATCCAGCAAAACTGAGTATAATACTTCAGGGGAAAAAATGCAATTTCGATGAAATAGGGACTTCTAAGCATTCTTCTTGGAAAGACCAGATCTGAACCGAAAATTTGACTTTCAAATATAAGAATCAAGGAAACATGAAAAGATAAACAGGAAAGAAAAGGCTTAAGGAAGTCATTAAAGTTGAACTGTTTACATTCCTACATGGAAAGATGTTATTTGTAACTCATGAGATCTTTTTCAGTGTTAGAGTAGTTAGAAGGAATATACATTTTCATATATATATATATATATATATATATATATATATATATATATGGGTATGTATGGATGTATGTCTATATAATGTAAGTCTTGGTAATGTATATGGGTGTATGTGTGCAGGTATGTATGTGTGTATATATATATATATATATGTGTGTGTGTGTAGGTATATAGATAGATAGGTAGATACATACATAATACATATACACACACACATACACATATAGGGCACAGGCTGAGCTGAATAAGAAGGGAGACAACCTAAAAAATAAAATTTAGTGTTGAATGGATTGTATTAGGTGTAAGAAAAAGGGAGATTTAGAATGTAGGAAATCATCTCATATAAAAGAAGCATGAAAGAGCTTTTATAATGAAGGCGAAGGGGGGCAGAGGAAGGGAATTAACTGAACCTCACTCTCATGGAATTTGGCTTGAGGAGGGAATACCACACACTCAATTGGATACGGAAAGCCATTTTACCATGAAGGAAGGCAAGGGGCAAGAGAATGGGAAAGGGAAAATAATAGAAGGGTTATAAAATTGGGGAAAGGGATAATTGGAAGCAAACATTATTGTGAGAAGACAGGTGAAAGGAAAGAATGGAATAAATGGACAGCAGAAGAGGAAAGAGGGAAATGTGGTCAGACTTCCACTATATAACTATTAAGGAAATGTTACAAATTGTTACACATGTATGACCTATACTGAATTGCTTGTTTTCTCAGTGAGGGTGGAAAGAGAGGGAGGAAGGAAGAGAATATGGAAATCAAAGTTTCAATAATGAATGCTTTACATTTATGTATTTATTGATTTGCTTGCTTATTTACTTGTTTATCTATTTATTTATTTTTGAGTTTCAACATTCATTACCACAAGATTTTATGTTCCAAATTTTCTCCCCATTTCTGCCCTCACCCACTCCAAGACACCTTGCATTCTGATTTCCCCTCCCCCCAATCTGCCATCCTTTTTATCACACTCCCCCCTTTCCTTATCCCCATCTCTCTTTTCTTGTAGGACAAGATAGATTCCTACACCTCATTATCTGTATTTATTATTTCCCAGTTGCATGCAAAAACAATTCTCAACAGTTGCTCCTAAATCTTTGGGTTCCAACTTCTTTCCCTTTCTCTCTTCCCACACATCCCCACTGTGACGGTAAGCAATTCAATATAGTTTGTACAAACGAACACTGTACAAATGCAAAACACTTCCATAATAGTCATGTTTTGAAAGACTAACCGTATTCCCCTCCATACTATCCTGTCCCCATTTATTCTATTTTCTCTTTTGTCCTTGTCCCTTCCCGAAAGTGTTTACTTCTAATTACCCCCTCCTCTGAATTGTACTCGTTTCTATCATCTCCTTACACCCCATTTATCACCTTCTCCCCTACTTTCCTGTCGTGTAAGACAGATCTTCATACCAAATTGAGTGTGCATGTGATTCCCTCCTTAAGCCAAATTTGATGAGAGTAAACTTCACTTTTTCCATCTCACCTCCTCCCTTTTCCCCTCCATTGAAAAAGCTTTTTCTTGCCTCTTCTATGAGAGATAATTTGCCCCATTCCATTTCTCCCTTTCTCCTCTCAATATATTCCTCTCTCATGCCTTAACTGTATTTTTAGGTATCATCCTTTTCTATTCAACTCATTCTGTGCCCTCTCTCTATATGTGTATAATCCCTCCAACTACCCAAATACTGAGAAAAGTCTCGAGTTCCAAATATTATCTTTCCATGTATCAATGTAAACAGTTCAACATTACTAAGTCCCTTATGGTTTCTCTTTCCTACTTACCTTTTCATTCTTCTTTTGATTCTTGCGTTTGAAAGCCAAATTTTCTTTTCAGATCTGATCTTTTCATGAAGAATGCTTGAAAGTCCTCTATTTCATTGAATGACCATTTTTATCCCTTCAAGTATTGTACTCCTTTTTGCTTGGTAGGTGATTCTTCATTACTTTGACTTATGGAATATCATATTCCAAGCCCTTCCATCCCTTAATGTAGAAACTGCTAGATCTTTTGCTATCTTCATTGTATTTTCACAACACTCAAATTGCTTTTTCTGGCTACTTGCAATATTTTCTCCTTGACCTGGGAACTCTGAGATCTGGCTACAATATTCCTAGGAGTCTTTCTTTTCAGATGAATGTCAGGAGGTGATTGGTGAATTCTTTCAATATTAATTTTACCTCTGATTCTGGAATATAAGTGCAGTTTTCCCTGGTAATTTCATGAAAGTTTGATGTCTAGACTCTGTTTTTGATCATGGCTTTCAGGTAGCTCAACAATTTTTAAATTGTCTCTTCTGGATCTATTTTCCAGGCCAGTTGGTTTTCCAATGAGATACTTCTCATTGTCTTCAATTTTTTCATTCTTTTGGGGTTTTTTGTAACTTCTTGTTTTCTCATAAAGTCATTAGCTTCCTTCTGCTCCATTCTGATTTTTAAAGTACTATTTTCTTCAGGGATCTTTTCAACTTCATTTTCCATTTGACTAATTCTGCTTTTGAAAACATTTTTCTTCTCATTCACTTTTTGGACCTCTTTTGCCATTTGGATTAGTCTATTTTTAAAGGTGTTGTTTTCTCCAGCATTCTTTTGGGTATACTTTATCAAGATGTTGACTCGCTTTTCATTATTTTCCTGCATAGCTCTCATTTCCTTCCCAATTTTTCGTCCGCCTCTCTTACTTGATTTTCAAAATCTTTTTTGAGCTCTTCCATGTCTTGAGACCATTGCAAATTTATTTTGGAAGTTTTGGGTGAAGAAGCCTTGACTTTGATATCTTCCTTTAATGGAATGCTTTGTTCTTCCTTATCTGAAATGATGGAAGAAAACACATGTTCATCAGGAAAGTAATCTTCTATACTGTTATGTTTTTCCTTTTGGGGGTGTTTTCCCAGCTAGTCACTTGACTTTTGAGTCCTTTGTCAAGTGCAGGGTGTATTCTAGGGACTTTGAAGTTCTCAGTTCCTCCAGGTGACACAATCAAGGGAAAGGAGTTTTCTCCTCTCCTGGCCTGTGCTTTGGTCTTAGAGCAACTACAAGCACTCTCTGTCCAGGATCTGTGAGTAGGGTTCCCTGTCCACAACTGCCTCCAGCTCCAACACTCCAGTGCTCCTCCTCACCCCAAGGCCATCACTCAGGGCAGATGTTCAGGTCATTTGCTTGATTCTTCCAGGGTCTTTAAGGAGAGGACTCCACAATTTGATGCTGTAACAACCTGGTGCTAAGGCTAGGGCAAGACATTGTTCCCTTCTCACCCAAGTGAAAGAGATTTTTCATTGACTTTGAAGCTGTCTTTGGTATTTGTGGACTGAGGAATCTGGAGCTGCAGTGGCTACTCAGAGTTCTATGCCCCAGCCTGCCGCAGTTTTGTCCTTGTGATACTGAATGGCCAAGGCTGGGCTATGCACTTCTCTGCACCTGGTGTGATAGACCTTTCCTGTCGTCCTATCAGGCTGACTTGGGATGGAAATTTCTTTCATTCTGTCATTTTGTGACTTCTACTGCTCTAGAATTTGTTTAAAGTAATTTTTACAGCCAATTTATGGGCTTTGGGAGGAGAGCTACAGTAGGTCCCTCCTTGTACTCCACCTAAAGTTGTTAATTATTTCAAGTCTTTTTTAAATGATTCTCTGACTATACCATCATATCATCTGCAAGGAGTGATAGCCTTATTTCTTCCTTGACTACTTTAATTCCATCAATTTCTGTTTCTTTTCTTATTTCTAAAGTTAAAATTGCTAATAAAATATTAATTAACCATGGTGATAACTGACATCCTTGTTGCACTTCTGATCTTACTGGCAATACTTCCAGCTCATCCCCATTACATATAATGCTTGCTACTGGTTTTAGTTAGAAGCTACTTATCTTTTTAAGGAAGACTCCATTTATTCCTATGCTCTCTAATGTTTTTAACAGGAATAGGTCTTGTATTTTGTCAAAAGCTTTTGTGGGGGGCGGAGCCAGGATGGCAGAGTAGAAAGAAAAACATATGGTAGCTCTTACCCCACAGCCCATAAAATACCTATAAAAAAGAACTCTCAACAAATTCTAAAGCAGCAGAAGCCACAGAACAACAGAGTGGAGGAGATTTCTATACCAGAGAGACCTGAAAGATAGATAGAAAAGGTCTGTCACACATCAAATGTGGAGCACAGCCCAGTCCTACCTTGGCCATGAGGCACCAAAAGGAACAGATCCAAGTAGGCTTCAGGGACAGCATCTCCAGCAGCAGTGCATATCACTCAACCCACAGGCACCAAAGATCAAGGAGAGGGTCTTTTCGACTGGCCAAGAAGGGAGCAGAGTGCCCCCATAATTCAGGCCTCCTCAGGTGGCAACAGTAGAGGCAGCAGTGGATGGGGCTCCCAAAGCAGGCAGTAGCCTGCATCCATTGTTGAAGGTCTCATGGTAAACCCCCTGAAGGAACTGAACCCTGTGTGGAGGCCCTGCTGCTTCCTGAGCAACTGATCTTAATCTTACACTGAATAGCAGCCCTGCCCCTGCTGAAAGCCAGTGAGACTTTGGAGCAGTTCATCTGAAACTCAGGATCCAAGTGCTGGCTTGGCAGAACTGGAGGCAAGGTGGTTGTGGAGAGGAAACTCAAAAGTCAAGTAACTAGCTGGGAAAATGTCAAAAAAAGGAAAAATATAAGATCATAGAAGGTTACTATCTTGGGGAAGAGGTGTCTCCCGCCATCCTTTCAGATGAGGAAGAACAAGGCATACTGTCAGAGGAAGTCAAGACCTCTGCCTCCAGGGCCTCCAAAGGGGACCTAAATTGAGTTCAGGCAATAGAAAACGTTAAAAAAACAAGTTAGCAGTTTACTAAAGGAGAACCAAAAAAATGCTGAGGAAAATAACAGCTTTAAAAAGCTTTCAATTGGAAAAAGAGGTCCAAAAAACCAATGAGGAGAAACAGGTTTTAAAAAGTAAAATTGGCCAAATGGAAGAGAAAGTTCAAAAACTCACTGAACAAAATAATTCGTTGAAAGAGAGAACTGAATTCAGGGAAATGAATGACTATGAGTTAAACCAAGCAGTTAATAAACTAAAACAAAAATTTGTAAAAAAAAAAAAAAAATAGAAGATAATGTGAAACATCTCATTGGAAAAACAACTGACCTGAAAAATAGATCCAGAAGAAACAATTTCAAAATTATGGAACTATCTGAAAGCCATGATCAAAAAAAAGAGCCTAGACATTATCTTCCATGAAATTATCAAGGAAAACTACGCTGATAATCTACAGTCAGAGGGCAAAATAAATATTGAAAGAATTTACCAATTACCTCCTGAAAGAGACTAGAACAGAGAAACTCCTAGGAATATTGAGACCAAATTTCATAGTTCCCAGATCAAGGAGAAAATACTGCAAGCAGCTAGAAAGAAACAATTTTAGTATTGTGGAAATACAATCAGGATAACACTGAATCTGACAGATTCAACATTAAGGTATAGAAGGCCTTGGAAAGGGATATTTCAGAGGTCAAAGGAACTGAGATTGAAACCAAGAATCACCTACCTAGCAAATCTGAGTATAATACTTCAAGGGAAAAAATGGTCATTCAATGATATAGAGGATTTTTAATCATTCATATTGAGGAAAAGACCAGATCTGTACAGAAAATTTGATTTCCCAAGACAAGAATCAAGAGAAGCATGAAAAGGAATACAGGAAGGAAAAATCATAAAAAACTCTCTAAAGTTGAACTATTTATATTACTATATGGAAAGAAAGTACTTTCAACCCTTGAATCCTTTCTCAATATTTGGGTAGATGGAGAGATTGTACATACAGACCCACAAACACATACACATAAATAGACAGAGAGTAGAGGGTGTGTTATATCACAAGAGATGATACCTACACAAAAATAAAATAAAATAAAATAAAAATTAAGGGGTGAGGGAGGAAAATACCGGGAAGAGAAAGGGAGAAATAGAACAAAGCAAGCTCTAACTCATAAAAGATATAAGACAAATCTTATTCAATGGAGGAAAAAAGGAGAAGGAAAGAGGGGGAAAATGAAGCTAATCTCTCCACATGTGACTGAAGAAGGGAACAACATGCTCACTAAATTGGACATGAAAATTTATATTACACCACGGGAAAGTAGGAGAGAAAGCCACAAGTGGGGTGAGGGGAAAGTTAGAAGAGAGGGCAAATAGGAGAAGGGAGTCACTAGAAATAAACTCTTTCGAGAAGGGACAAGGAAAATTGTGGGGAAAAAAATAAGGGAGGATAGAGTAGGACAGAGGGGAATATAGTTAGTACTACACAACATGATTGTTATGGAAGTCTTTTGCAAAAGAACACATATTTAGTCTGTGCTGAATTGCTCCCCTTCTCAGTGGGGCTAGGGAGGAGGGGGGAGGGAGAGAAGTTTGAATTCAAAGTATTAGAAACGAATGTTGAGAATTTTTATTGCATATAATCGGGAAATAAGAAATATAGGGAGTGATGTATAGAAATTTATCTTGCCCTACAAGAAAAGAGAGAAGATAAGTGGATAAGGGAAGGGTGGGGTGTGATAGAAGGGAGGGTACATTGAGGAAAGGAGTAATCAGAATGCAAGGTATTAGGAAGCAGGGGTAGGGGAGTGATGGGGAGAAAAATTCGACATGTGAGGT
>JAQQSK010017115.1:0-10217 GCA_028658325.1 Potorous gilbertii | reverse complement strand
TATTCTGTCTTCATATGTGTGAGCAGTCTTATATTTTCTCTATATTTATTTTCATAAGTATGACATTATCCTTACAGGAGACTCTGCAGTCATTATATATATGAGTGCACATAATTGAATACAGAGACTATATACTAATGAAATATATGAGTTCTTTTTATTTATAGGATTATAAAAAGTCATTCAGTTCTCATAAAGAGGAAGATTCCTCACTCACATGAATATACAGAGAAAATTTTTGAGCCCCCCTGGATAAGAATACAGAAATCCCAGTGGATTTGAATAGAGGGGCTGAGGACCAGCTGCACACACAGCAGGGGGTCCCTGGGCATCAGTTCTGATCTCCGGGGCCCTCTCTCTCCCTTCTCCTTGCTTCCCCAATAGCCACAGTCAGGAAAACCCTAGCAGCTCGAGACACTTGTAACGGCGGTGGGGGAGGGGAAATGAGCTGGAGAAGGTGTTGCAGATAAGGCAAAAGGAGCTGGAGAGAGTATAGGGGCGGGGAAATTGAGCAATAGAAGATATTTGGGAGAAGGAAAAATAAGTCTGATCCGGCGGGTGGGGAAGGGATTCTTTCTACAGGGAAGGGGATGAGGGGGGATGCCTGGTGGGGGTCAGTGGAGGATGGAGCCGGGTTGCTGGCCCTCGGCACTAAGCCGGGGGTCCCCCTTGCCCGTACTCAGCTCCCCTTTGCTGGGAGCTCCCTGAGGACCCCTAGGGCTAGGAGTCGTTATTTGAGAGGGGAGAGAGGTCTGGGGACCCGCCCAAAGCCCACTCAGGTTTTTGGGGATGGGAGACAAGGGGCCGGAAAACATAAGCCCCAGACTCATGAATATATATATAGAAAAATGTAAGGACTCATGAATAGAGAGAATATGGAAGTACATATATAGGAATACATTGCAAATCCTTGTGATTTCTTGTATCTATGAATAAAGAGAAAATTGATGAGGATATATGCACATATATGTATATGTGAACATATACGGAGAATGAGGATTCACATATGAAGAGATATGAGTCATAAAATGAATATATGAATACTTGTTATGAATGTATGCACAGATATGAATAATTATTCATATTGTCTATATTATCTATATTCATATTTACGTTCATATCCAGAATATATTGCCTACATTCATATTTATGTTGTCATATTCACACACACATATTTATTCTCTATATTCGTTTACATGAGAACTCAGATGTAATTAATATATAGAATATATGTGACAGAAATATGAATTTTAATGTAATGATTAGAGAGAATAAATGGGTACTCAAAAGCATGAACATAGAGTGGGAATATAAGAGTTTTCACTCAGTGTTTACTGCGACGTCTGAGGGCTGGTGAAGGGAGGGGCAGCATACGGGGACTCCTGACTCACAAAGATCGGCGATGACATCACAGACCATCAGTTGTCACCCAGGCGTCGGCCTTGCTCAGGCTCAGCTCTTCCCAGGATTCAAGATGGCAGGGGGCCAGCCTCAAACCAAGCGGAGGCTCAAGCGCCCCAAGCGGTCACAGAACACATCATCTGAGAACCCAGGACCAGCGCCCAGGGTAGGAAAAATAGTCCCCAACTGATCCTTGGCAGACCTTCGCTGTTAGACCCCCTAGGGCCTGAAGGTGGACGGTTGGGTAAGGGAGTGAGGGGCAGGCGCACCTCTGGCCTGGGAGGAATGTCCTGAAAGACCTAGGGACTTAATTCCAGACTTTTTAGACAAACCACATAACTCCCCGGGAAGGGACTGCTCCAAGGTGAAGAATTAGACGAGCAGGGTTTTCTCTTCTGGAGCCAGTAGTTAAGTGGGGGTGGAGTCTGAGTGGGTCCATGGGATGGAGGGCTACAAAAGACCTCAGAGCTCATCTGGCCCAACCTTCTTATTTGAGAAAAAAGGTAACTGAGGCCCAGAGGAGGGCAGGGATGTGGCCAAGGTCCCAGAGCCAGTAAGGGGCAGACCCAGACCTTGAGAAAGGGTCTTTCTTGTCTGACATGCTAGCTGGCTTCCATCTTGGCCTTTCCTTCCTCTGCCAGCCAAAATTCATATGCCAAAAACTCATTGAAGGCACTGCTCAGAAGCAGGTTATCACCTTCAGTGATATTTGGACAGGTTCCCCATAGTACTAGGGATTTGGGGAGTCCAGTTATGACCATGAGGTTAAGTAAAGGATAAATCAAGTCCCTGGGCTTTGGACTAGCCTGGGATCCAAAGTTAGCAGGGTGTGCCTGAACAAATCCCTTTCTTTCCTTGAATGGGTTTCTTCTACTTGTGAAATAAGGGAGATGACCCCCAACTGCTTCACTCAGAGCCCTACTTGAGCATTTTCCTGGGTCTTGGAGGTAGAGAAGACTAGGCAAGGTCCCTGTTTTCTGCCCTTAAAAAACTTAGTCTATTGGAGCAGGAGTGACCTTTGACAAGGTGAGCATGGTAGTGGTAGCAAAGAGTTGGGCAGAGGAGGGAGGCCTCTATGACAGGAGGATCAGGAGCCTTTTGGTGGAGGTGGACTGCATCAGAGCTGGGCTTTCAAGGATAGAAAATAAAGTGGAGATTGCTGACAAAACAGAGATGGGAATTTAGGCAGAGCAAAGGGACCAGGCAGGGCTGCAGAAGGAGAGGCTGTGGGAATCCGGGTGGGCAAGGGATCCCAAAAAGCCTCTTGGCCAGAGCTCACGTGTCCTTTCCTTTCCCATTCTGGTCAGGTGCGCCGTATTATACCACCCAGAAGGAGAAGGATTCCTCCACCACCTATGGATATCAGTCTCAAGTATGTCACCAAGATCATCGCCCTGCTGCAAACCGTCTAAAGGAGAAGAAAATACAGCCAGAAGCCAAATCAAACTGTGTGTAGAAATGATGCCACAAATACAGGAGAACAATGTCAACATAATTCCTTCATCAAAAGCTTCAGTGACTGAACACAAGACACTGATTAGTTGAAACACTGGCATCAGTAGATAAAAATCCAAAAGAGAAGGAAATGTGGCTTAAAATAAAAACTCACACACCATTAACTTACTGCAGTCTGTTGCTAACGTTTGGGCATTGAATGACGGACATACACATACACAAACACACAACCTTAATATAATCTCATTAAATATAGAATTTTAACTGATAAAAATAATTTCTCATAATGAATTGACAAAAAGGATCTCCAAAGTGATTAAAGACCTGTGTAAATTTAGCTGAAATCGTGGTCACTAGAAATTTTGGTCCCTTTTGGGTCATAATTCCACATCACTTTCCAGAATTCAGTAAACGTTGACTGAGAATATACCATTTGGAGAAGTAGAATTCTAGGCACTAAAGGAAGTACAAAGGGTAGAGAAGACAATCGCAGAAGTGGTAACACTTAAGCTCTTAGGAGGAGAGGTCAAACAGCTTAAATGTCCGAATTAGTATTACCAAATTAGTACCTCAGACAGTCATAAACCAAAGGGCTGAGAACTGAACTGAAATGATCTGTAATATTTCTTCTTTTGGAAATTCCTTATTACAAGGGATAGTTCGTTAGGTAGGGAAAGTGGGAGCAATACATTCAGAAATTACGGTGATGCAAAAACCAACAGGAACACTAAAGATAAAAATTTTTAAATAAATAGATAAAATAAAAGATATGAGGACTGATCATGGGTAGATCCTGCTGAGAGCATCCCTGCATCCCATATCTTTCTAACAGATTACTAGGCCTGATAGGGCTATGTCTGTATTCCCAATCACAGATTCTGCAAAAAAACATCATAGGGTTACAGTAGCCCATTCCCCATCCTTCAGCCTCATGGGACTTGTTTCAGTTCTTTGGGACAGGTTACTTTATTTCTATGAAGTGCTAAAGGTTGCTGATAGGAGAATCCTTGAGCTGATGGTCTATGGGACTGTGGTTTCCCAAACAAGGGCCTCCTGTTCCAGGAGGGACTGCAATAGGAAGTAGGAAGAAAATTTTAGCTCCTGTATTAGACTTAGCTCAGGGAGAAAGGCTAGGTGTGAATGCCCTATGGGGAACTGGAGCTCCTAGGGCACGGGAACTGGTTTGTGTCTTTGTACCCCCCACCCTGAGGACAATGCCTGGCACAGAGTAGGTGCTTTATATATTGCTGTTGAAAAATCAAAGTCAAGCACCTAGAACTATCTGTCTCCATCAAAAGTTCCCAGGGACAGTGAACCATTATCATTTAGAGTGTTCAGAATTCAGACAAAACCTTGCCAGTTGGGAGGGCTTAGCTTGGCTGAATCTCTAACTGAACACTCTTTAAACCTCCACTGCCTCTCACCTTGTAAGAGAATGTTTGAGTTCTCCTATATATGAATGTCAGTACTCATACACAAGAATTTAGAGGATTTATGAGAACATGTGCATGAGAATCTGTAGGTTATAGGAATACTTACATGTTAATAGAGAGAGAATATATAGGAGTATTCATATGTGACTAAAGAATAATGGAGTATTCATCTAAAATATTGAGAGAATAAATATACACAAATAAGTAGGGGGAACACATGAATACTCCTACATATGAATATATGGAGAAAATAGATGAGGACTCATATACGAATATAGACAGAATATATAAATGCTCATCTAGAAACTAAAAAAAAATAAATGAATACTTACAGATGAACAGAGAAATCATACATATGAACAGAAATCATACAACTATGCATGAATATTTCTAGAATATATGAGTACTCACGTATGAATATGTAGAAAGAATATATGAATATTCATTTATGCTGCTGTTGTTCAGTCATTTCAGTCCTATCCAAATCTTCTGGACAGCGTTTGGGGTTTTCTTCAGAGAGAGAGATTGGAGCCATTACCTTCTCTAGGTCATTTGACAGATGAGGAAGCTGAGGCAAACAGGGAGAAGTGACTTGCATAGGGTCATATAGTCCAGCTGCATTTTAATTCATATCTTTTTTTCTCCAGACCAGAGAGTCTAGCCAATGAACCACTTAGAGAATGTATGTGCACTCATATCAGAGACTATACAAGTACTTAATATGAATATAGAGATGTTTCCTCTATATGAATATTGAAAAAGATTGTGTGGGTACTACAATATCATGAATATAATAAAAGGATATGTCAGGACTTGGTGATATGAACATACAACGAAATTCGGTTTTATAAGGGGGAACAGAGGGATGGACAGATACATGGACTGACTGTGCCATGGGGGATGTGTTAGGTCTTCCTCCTTGCCCAAGAGGCAACTGCATTGTTTTCCATCAGATAACTCACAGTAACACAAAAGAATCGTCAGGCACTATTGGCTGGGGTTCTATGAGAGCCAGGAGGCGGCTGAAATGAACCCAGTAGGGTGTGTGGAGGAGGAGAGGGATAGGGGAATCAATGGATGGCCTGACTGTGAGTGGGGCGACTGAGCCCAAGGGCAGGACCAGTGGAGTATTCGGTGGGTTGCCAGGGGAGGGTGTTGATGCCTTACAAAAGTGGGCGATGATGTCACCGATAATCAGCTCTGTTCAGCTCCAGGTTCCCTGAGTACCCTTGGGGGCCTGGTGCAAATCTAGCAGGGTGGAAGCTTCCAGTAGACCAGCCCAACACTTACCTGTGGCTCCAGAGATCCTAGGGGACACAGGACACCTGTCTCAATACCTCGAAGCTACTGCAGATTTTAGGGAAACGGTCTCCAACTGGTCCTAAACAGACCTTCACTTTTCATCCTCTTGGGTTCTGAGGGAAGCCAGTGGGTGTTTGGGTCAGGGACCACCCCTGTGCTGAAAGCAGGCTCAGAAAGAACCAGGGGCTTTATTCCAGACCTTAAAGTCAGATTATGGGCCAGATATCCTGATTGGAAGCCACCCAAAGGAAAAGAACTGGATTACCATGGTTTCTCAGATGGAGTGAGTATTTGAGTGGGTCATGGATGAGGGAGTGGAGTCTAAAAAGACTTGAAGGCTTTATGGGGTGAAGGGCTGAGCAAGAACTCAGAGGTCATGTGGTTCAATCTGCCCATTTTTGGGTAGGGTAACTGATGTCAAGGATAGGGTGGTGACATGGCCACAGTCACAGAGCCAGTAACTAAATGAACCAGGCTATGAGCCCAGGTTTGTTTTCCCCATCAGGCTTGTTGGCTTACATGTTGATATCTCACTCCTTTGACAGTCAAGGTCTCTGGATGAGAGATCCCTCAGAAGTCATTCTCCAGAAGAAGAATACCACTTAAACTGAGATTTGCACAGGTTTTCACAGAATTTCCAGGGTAAACCAGAGCATATATCATGCCTTTCCTAAGTGGGTTTCTTCCATTGGTGAAATAAGTGGGAGAGCAGGAGAGGGATCGTTGATCTCCATTCAATGAATGCTTGAATGTATTCCTGGATCTTGGCATTGAAAGCCTAGACAAGGTCCCTGTTTCCTGCCCTCAAATAACGCAATGTAGTGGTGGGAGAAGAGTGACTTGAACATGCTGAATGTGACAGAGCTTGGGGGCCTTGATGATGGCAGGGATCAGGAATGGCTTGCTGGAGCTGGCCTTTCAAGGATGGGAAACAGGGTGGATCACATAGCAGAAGTACAAATTATAGGCAGAACAAAGGGACCAACCTGGGCTGAAAAAGGGCAGTATAGGAGTCTTGTTGACTCCTTGACTAAAGCTCATATGCCTTTTCCTTTTCCACCCTGGGCAGATCTATCAGATCCTGCCTTGTAGGAGAAAAGGGATTCTACTCCAGCCTGTGGAGAACAACCTGTAAGACATCAATAAGATCATCTACTTGGTGCAAACAATCTGAAGAGGATGAAGATGCAGAAAGAAACTAATTCAAATCGCCTGTGAAAAGGATGCCACAAATATAGGTGAGCATTTCATCAGACTCAGTGGCTGGACACAAGCCACTGACTCATTAGAGAAAAGAAAGCAGAGAAAAAACAAATGTAGCTTGTAATAAAAACTCCTTCAATCTGACCTATTCCAGTCTGCTACTAATCATTTAAAGGGGGGTGTGCATTGAAGAAAGGGCACACATACACACCCCCCCACACACACATCGCCCCAAAACAATCATTTCCTAGAGAATTTTAACTGAGAGAAATCATTTGTAATTGTGAGGCAAGGAAAGGATCCTCTAACATGTTTTGCCAGATATTAGACTGTCTTTCTAATGGGAGAGATCTGGTAGCCATGGGCAAAACAGGTTTTAAACATAAATTCATTTTTAAAGTCTTATGGAAAAAGTGGGTGAAAAAATTGAGACATCTCATCGATGAAGATTCCTATATTCTTTCTAAATATTGACATGTATGAGTACTCTCATATTCACAAAAGATATTTGTACTGAAATTCTCTCTACATATTCATATATATGAATTCTCCATTACTATTTATCTCTGTACAGGAGTACTCATATATCCTTTTATAGATTTATATAAATATGTGTACTTTGTTGTTTTCTGTTCATATATGGATAATAGATATTTATACATATGAACTTCAATGTTATATACATTTTATTAAATACTATTATTGACTTTATAATTTTATATTTCTATATTATATATGTCATAATACATAAATGTTATAGAATTATCATTCATATGTCCTCTCCATGCATTTACATATGAGTATGCATACCTTTTCTCAATTCACATAAATGAGTACTCACATATTCTATTCATATATATGAGTTCTCATTTTCTCTATATATTTATATATTTTTATTGTTATATGAAGTCATATTCTTTTTATTCATATATGAATCCTCATTCTTTCACACGGAGAAAAACAATGAAATACTTGTTTCAACATATAGAGAAAAAGAACTCACATACGAATGGAGAAAAAAATATAGAAGTGTCATTCAGTTGCTTTTCAATTGTGGCCTCCTTTGTGGTTTTCATGGTATATTGGATATTGGGGTAGTTTGCTATTTCCTTCTCCAGCTCATTTGACAGATGAGGAAAGTGAGGCAAACAGGAGGTAATGACTTGCCTAGGGTCACATAGCCCAGCTGCATTTTAATTTGGGTCTTCTTGACTCCAGACCAGTCTATCCATTGAACCACCTAGGAAATATATGTGCATTCATATCAGAGACCATACAAGTACTTCAAAATAGGAAAATAGAGAGCCTCTCTATGAATGAAGAAAGATAAAATGTAAGTTCTTCAATATTATGAATATAATGAAAAGATACATAAGAACTTGGGGATATGAACATACAAATAAGCCCGGTTTTATTAAGTGGACAGAGGGATGGACAGACGCATGGATAGACTGTGACATCAGAGACGTGTCAGATCTTGCTCCCTGCCTGAAGGGCACCAGCTTTGGTTTCATTCAAATAACCCACCCTAACACAGGGTAATTGCGGGTTCTATGACGGTTGGGAGGGCTATAATGAACCCAGGAGGGCACGTGGGGGAGGGGAAGGATAGGGGAACCAACAGATGGGCTGATCGCGAATGGGGCGTCCGAGCCCGAGCGCTGGACCAATGGGGGCCGGGGGGTTGGGCAGGGTTGCTATTGGAGGGGGTTCGTGCCTTACAAAGGTGGACGCTGACATCACTGCCCATCAGCTCTGCTAGGCTCCTGCTTCCCTGAGTACCCCCCGGGGCCGAGCACCAATCTGGTAGGCTGGGAGCTTCCAGGAGACCAGCTCAACACCCACCTGAGGCTCCGGAGACGCTCGATACCTCGAAGCTACTTCGGAATTGGGAAATGATCCCCTACTGGTTTTACTCTGACCTTCGTTTTCCACCGCCTTGGGTTTTGAGGGCAGTAAGTGGGTGTGGATCAGGGAACACCTGTGTCCCGAAGACAGGTGCAGAAAGACCCATGGACTTTATTCCAGGCCTTAGAGTCAGCTTATCAGCTAAACATTCTCGTGGGGAGCTGTCCCAGAAAAAGCATTTGACTATCATGGTTTTTGCAGTTGGATGGGTAGTTGAGTGTGGCACGGATCGGGGAGTGGAGTTTGAATAGGCTTGAAGGGTTTCGTGCAATAGGGGGCTAAGAGAGAACTCAGTGGCCATGTGATCCAACTTGTCCATTCTTGGCTATGGGTAACTGAGATCAAGAGGAGAGTAGGGACTTAGACAAGGTCAAAGAGCCCAAGTTTCTCTTTCTTGTCAGGCTAGCTGGCTTACATGTTGACATCTCTCTCCTTTGACAGCCAAGTTTCATGGGCCGAAGATCCTTCAAAAGGCACTTCTCAGAATCAGAATACTGCTTAAACCAAAAAAGATTTGGTTAGGTTACCCAAAGATTTAGGAGGGTAAGCCAGAGCAAGTATCATGCCTTTCCTGAGTGGGTTTCTTCCATTGGTGAATTAAGTGCGTGGAGGGGCAGGAGGGGGAAGTGATCGTCATTGGCTCCATTCATAGCCCTACTTGAATATATTCTTGCATCTTGGAAGTCAAACCCTGGGTAAGATCCCTGTTCCTACCCTCAAAAAACAGTCTAGTGGACAGAGAAGAGTGAATTGCACATGGTAAATGTGACAGTGTTTGGGCAAAGAGGAAGGCCTGGGTGATACAGTGATTAGGAGTAGCTTGCTGGAGCTCGCCTTTCAAAGATGAGAATAAGGGTGGAAATTGATCACATAGCAGAGGGTATAAGTTGTAGACAGAACAAAAGGACCAACCTGGGCTAAAAAAAAGGGAGCTATAGGAGTTCTGGTGAAGAAAGAATCCTGAAAAACAAACACCTTGTCCAAAGCTCATGTGCCTTTTTCTTTCCCACCCTGGGCAGATCTATCAGGTCCTGTCATGTAGGAGAAGAGGAATTCTTCACCAGCCTGTGGAGATCAGCCTCAAAGCCATCAGTAAGATCATCTGCCTGGTGCAAACAGTCTGAAGAGGAAGAAGATGCAGAAAGAAACCAACTCAAACTGCCTGTCAAAAGGATGCCACAAATATAGATGAGCATTTCATCAAGACTTAGTGACTGGACACAAGCCACTGACTGATTAGAGAAAAGAAAGCAGAGCAAAAATAAATGTGATTTGTAATAAGTACTCCTCCAACCTGGCTTAGTGTTTTGCCCAATATTTGACTGACCTTCTAATGGAAGAGATCTGGTGCCAATGGGCAAAACTGGTTTTGAACATAAACTCATTTATAAAATCTCATGGAGAAGATAGGTGAAAATTGAGATATCTTTTCATGAATGAGGATTCCTATATTCTTTCTAAATATTGACATGTATGAGTACTCACATATTCTCTCAATGTACTTTCTCCATATAT
>JAQQSK010017114.1:0-10218 GCA_028658325.1 Potorous gilbertii | reverse complement strand
TTTTATATAAATATGTATGTCTGTATATGTTTCTTTGTGTATACAATAACTCTAGTAGAAGGTGGAAGAGAGGCTCTGAGAAAGTTCTTTAGCTTTTCAGGAAGGAAAAGATCATTTTAAATTGGGAATGGAAGAGAGGCAGCATGGGCCCTGGGCTTTGAAGGATGAACAACCTGTTTGGAGAAGGTGCAAATCATGCCCAGGAGAGAATTCTCCTTTAATGAAAGCAAGCTCATGGCTCATGATGAGGTGGGGGCAGGCGTAAGTGGATGAACTCTTTTGGAACACAGTTCAGGGCAAACTGGGCTGAATCCTGGGGCCAGATCATGGCAGGGCAGAAGGAAGTTTGAAAGCTCACCAGAAAAGTTGGACTCAATGGGAAAGAATGGCACAGAACACTGACTTCTGGAACCAAAAAAGTGAAGTGATGAAAATGACACGGGAAAGATTTTGGAGTTTCTTAACTTCTAAAACAGCAAGTTTGAGGGCAGATATTTTTTCAATGAAGTAGCTCAAACCATTTAGCTTGAGCTTAATTCCTCAATTTATAGCATCAAGTGAGAGAAATGAATTGAGAGGTCTGAAATCATTAGCTCATGGGCTGACATCTCCAACCCTGATGTTTTAGCCTGGAGCACAAACTTTATGGGTGTGTTATAAAGCCTTAAAAAATAGTGTCTCTCCCAGATGTACTTGACAGCAGCTACAAAATTTGTACAAGTATAATTATGCTCCTGGAGGCTCGTTGAGAGGGCATTTTAAAGTCACAGAGCCATTAGACAGTATCTGGAAATCAACGGTTGGAAATCATAAATCCAGCGCAAAGGAATTCTAAGAGGCAGAGCTGAGGAAGGAGTCCATTCTAGGCAGAGGGACCAGCCTAAGCAAAAGAAGAGAGGTGGGAGATGAAGTGTCCTCTATGATGAGCAGTAAGAAGGCTTGTTTGGCTGAATCTGTTCTCAACATTATCACAGTAGCAGAGAAAACAGATCTGGAGCAAGAATGAGCTGTTGTATTGCGTGCGATACACCATGAGGAGAGGTGAGGAGAACACCATGGTGATGTAAAATGGAGATTGTGTATTCTAAGGCCATCATGGAAGCTGCAGAAGAGATCCTGAGATGTCCAGTGGCAGCCCAGAGGAAGTGACTACTCTAGATCACTTAATGCAGCTAATTAAAGATGCAGATGAAGTGACATCAGGGGCTGAAAGCAGTCATGATGATGGACACAGAGGACAGTGGAATGGAAGACTCTCCTTTGTATTCTGGTACAACAAGATGACAAGGCAAACTGTAGGAAAGCTGAAAGGCTCCCTGCCCCATCCTGGAAATGTTTCATCCCAGATAACACTCACCATTCAAGGAGGCCAACCAGCATTACCCATGAGATGGACAGAGCACATGAAGGCTTTCATGATGCACCAGCAAGAGACAAGTATAAAGAGGGCTGACCACCAACGGGACTTGGGCCTTTTGAATCATTGGCAAGAAACAGGTCATTGTACCCAGCTGGGCATTAATCCAACAAATATTTTGTGTGTATATGTGCACAGGCACATGTGTGTATGTGTATGTATATATACATACACACATATGTTTATATATGATATATATTTGAACTATATATAGACACAAATATGTATATATAAATATGTGTATATATGTGTGTATGTATATGTATATGTATATTGTATACATATACATACACCCACATGTGCATACCTTTTTTTTCCAAAAAGTGGGGTAGTAACTTGATCACGTACATTTTCTATCTGAAGTCCATAGGAGGAATGAAATCAACAATCAGCATCCACATGAACTCAACTCATAATATTTTAACAAAAGAGTGTCTAACAAATGGCTGAGTTAGACCTCCTTCTTTAGCATGACAAAGTAGCTGCTGATTGCAATACAAGAACAGGTCATTAGTCATCCTGAGAGAGTCTAGGCTTAGGAAGAAGTAGATAATGCAAGGAAATTCGAAAACAACCATAAACACATCATCTTAAAAATTAATAAAATAAGCATTTTCAAAATACCTAGAAAGACACGATTGAATGGTCAGAATTAAACATCAGAAGCTCGTTGTCCTGAAAAGCAATATAATAATTAACATTGATAAAAACATTTTAAAGTTTTCAAAGTGATTTTTACATCTATTCTATTACTCGATCTTTATAACAACCCTGTGAACTAGATGTTTCTGGTCAGTCAACAAGCATTTATTAAGCACCTAGGGTATGCCAGGCATTGTTCTGAGAGCTGGGGATACAAAAAAAGGCAAATATGGTTGCCCTCACCCTCACAAGGAGATTCCATTACAGAAAGGGAAACATGCATAAAAACAAAACTAAGTATATCCAAGATTTCTCTATCCAGAGAGGAGGGAAAGTAATCTTGGAAGCAAGGCATGGATAATGAAAGTTGCTGGGAAAAATATCCTACAAGGTAAGATTGGAACTGAATCTTGAGGGAAATCCAGGAATTGGAGAGAATTCTAGGCATGGCAGCCATGTGTTGTGTGTGAGGAAAAGTCAAAAGGGAAGGCAGAATAAGACTGGAAACATAGATGTGGTATATGCTCTAAACAGTTTTAAATGCTAACCTGAGGATTTTCTTTTTGATCTGGGAAATCCTAGGGAGCCACTGGAGTTCACTGAGTAGCTTGGTGCTGCAGTCAGACCTGAACTTTAGGAAAATAATTTTGGTCTTTTAATGGAGCATAGGATGGAGTGGGGAGAGACTTGAAGCAGAAAGACCAACAAGAGGGAGATATTATTATACCATTTTACAAATGAGGAAACCATGGTTCAAAGATTGTAGGTGACATGCTCAGAGGGATAAAGTTCAGCCTAGAGGAACCTTCAAAGTCATCTTACAGATGAGGAAATGGAAGTCCAGGGATGGTAAAGGACTTCCCCCAAGAAGACATTAATAACAGGTCTCAGATTTGGATGTAAGTCTTTTGACTGCAAATCAACAAATTTTCTAGTACCATTCTGGGAAAAAAGTTAAGTCTAACACGAATCTGTAGCTAATAGAATTCTAGGTCTTCTTGACGCCAAGTTTGTTGCTTATTGAATGTTACATCACCCCTTACCTCTCTTCCTTCTTGAATTAATTTAAAAATTCCCATACTGCCGAATGCAGGCCCCAAATATCCGAAAGGATTCACTAGTTATGACAAAAAATACTAGACTGGAATTGGAGACTCACCCCAGAACTGATCACACAAATCCATCAAAACTTGGGGGGATATTTGAATGGATGTTGCCATAATGCTCATCATCTCCAAAGTCTGTGGAATGAGAAGTCTCAAAATACAGAGACTGAGCAGGAAAAATGAAAATCAAGACTTGTCCCATCATCATCTCTGTCACTGGGGTTGAGGTTGATATTGCAAGACATCTTGAGGAGGGGAGCTTTTTTCATCTCAACACTGTTACGTGATTACAAAAAGCAGTGATTTTATCCACTTGAAAACTTGGCTGCCAGACATCAAACAGAGGAGAACAACAATATGGGAGTGATTTGTTCCCAGACCATTTATATTTGAACTCCTTAAAACAGAAGACAAGAGAACTCAGAATGGCAGTCATTGTGCAAAGATTATCATTGGAATTTTACACCAAGTCCCAAATTTAGTGATTTAGCACAAGATCACATTCTGATAATTTTAAGTGGACTCTCATCCCAAGCTTTCTGATGCTATGTACCAGTAGAAAGCTGGCAATGGAAGTAAGATAAATAACATGGTAGAATAAACAGGTAATGGGAGGGAAAAACAGGATTTTAAAATTATTTTAGGATAGGAAAACATTTTACATAGACATTATACATAGGAAGTGATGAGCTAGTGGGGAAAGGGAGATATGGTAAAGGAAAGATTAAAGATTTAGGAGGTAGAAAGTGATTCATGGAACAAAGCTGTGCAGATGGCAAGGGCACCAGTTCCCATGAGTTCCCATAGGTTCAGGGCATGAGTCCACATGAGACTCAAAGTATAGAGAACCCCAAAGCTTCAGAGTTGGCAGAGACCCCCAAAATTACTTAGCCCAATCAACTATCCATCTGAAGACCTGAGAAATGAATGATGGGAAATCCACGATTTTCAGAGGCAATCTATCCTTCTCCCTGACAGGTTTGATTATGAAGCATCTTTACAAGGTACAATCCATCTCCTGGGTATCATCCAAATTGGTCCTTGGTCTGACCTTGGGAGTCAAGTAGACTAAGTCCACACATTTATCAACTTTTTCATGTGACTCCCCTTCCAATATCTGTAAAATGAGATTATATATTTTCCAATTTTTCTCTCCCCTATGCTAAATGTGCTTGACTTTTTTCCAGTCATATATATGTATTTAGTCAAACCTATAACCTTTTCTTAGCATAGGGAATTCCTGGTGAGGAAATACGTGCAAGAATGTCTCATTATCCACTACTACATAACATGTGCGTGTGTGTTAGCGATATTTAAATATGCATGAACACATATATATGTACGCAGAGAGAGACAGAGCCATTCTGGTGACAATCCCCACTGTCCTGGAGGACTTAGTCAGACGCATTTGACCTTGCCCTCTGCTGACAGACATCCTGAGCCTAGGGTCACAAGAACCCCAAAATGAGGAAACAAAAGATATCAGTATTATTTGGTTGGAAGTGAGTACTTTGTTGTCTTAAGAGCAACTGTAGCATGTGTAGACATTCAGGAGTTGCTCCAGAGTTTTGCCTAGTCAGAATGCATGTGCACATATGTATAGATATATCACATATAAATATATTACATACATACATATTACATACATGTATAAATATATACATACACATACACATATGTACATATAAGCTTGACTATAAAGAGAATGTGAGAAATAGTGCAAAGCATTTAGAGTCAGTCCTAGACTTGACTTTATCACCTGCATGACCTAGAGAAGTTGCTTTGCTTTCCTCTACACCTCAATGTCTGCATCTGTGAAAGGGGCTGGTGTTTCTAACTGAGAGGTTTGGAATAGACCATCTCTGAGGGCCCTTCTAGGTCTGCACCTGGGGACTGATTTTTCATCCATGGAACAAGCTTATGCTCAGCCAGAAGAACCGTGCCCTATGACCTGGGTGGATGAGGTTGGGGATCCAAAAGGTCAAGGTCTTACTCATCCACATATTCCCCACAATTACAACTATAGGGCCATTTTGATAATATATTCTGTTTATGTGACTTGCCCTTAATATTTCTTGAAGGTAGGAGGAGGAGAGAGCATTTTTACAATTCCGATTTATTAGCTCATCATTCCTAACTTTTGACCTCAGGAGTTTTTTATTGAAACTTTAAATAATTTCTCAGCACTTAAATCAAAAGGAATAGAGTTCATAAAATTTAAGGGAGGAATGCATTTATCAGCTCCCTCTGTCACTTTCCCATGAATATGTGACCTGCCATCCCACCTTCCCAAGGAAGGGGTTGACACAGCAGTCAGTAGTGGTTAGGGCTGAGGGTTTAGCATCACCATCTATGCCAGATAAGATATCAAGCATGAGAAAAGAGCCAAAAGGACTCTTTATCTAATTTTTCTGCCCAAAACTAGCTTGACAAAGTGTCCTGGAGCCCTGCAGGAATTGTCTGTTTAACTCATGCTACAAAGAAAACCCATGACAATAATGAAAGTCAGTCAGCCACACACTTGGGATCTATGGCAAGATCATTGTGGGCAAGTGGAATGTCATTAAGGCTTACATGCTTTGAATTATCTTATGTAAATAAACCTCATTACATTCCTGTCAGAAAACCAATTCCTCCATCAACTTTCCTGCTTTTGTGAGGATGTTGGAACAATCCCTGTTCAAACTTAGCTTTGGACACTTACTAACAATATGAACCTGGGCAAATCACTTAACCTCTCAGTCTCAGTTTCTTCACAGGCTAAATTGGAACTGTTATAGCATCTACCTCACTTATTATTATAGAAATTCAAATGCCATAGCATATGTAAAGGGCTTTGTGAACCCTAAGGTGATATACAAATGCTAACAGTTATTGCTAACTTTCACTTTTATCACCTAGGTTTACAGTCTGACTTCTCTTTCCTTCATCCCCAAACCCAACGACTGCTGTGGCCAAGTCTCTGCATCTCTTATGTCTATCCACTTGTTTTCTACCATCTTAATCCAGATCTACAGCTTGCTGACTGTCAGTCTCTCATGTCTCTAACCCTTCTTCCAAATAGCTGCCAAAATAATCTTCCAAAAGTACAGGGCTGCCTAGTGCTCTCCTGCTCAGAAATCCTGCTATCCCTAGGGGAAAAATGGAAACTTCTCTGCCTGGGATTTTAGCTCCCGCATAGTCTTGTTCCACTGAACCCTGCAGTCCACTCACTTTGTAGACAAATAATTTACTCTGACTGAACCTCAGTTTCCTTCACCTAGAAAATGGGTACATCACAGGAGATAATGTCTATAAAGCACTTTGCAAACATTAAAAGCCTATAGAAATGGCAAGTATTGGTACCAAAATCAGTCAATATTTCTGGTCCGAGTTTCTGTCCCTTACAGGTGATCTCGATCTCCCATCTTCTTTGTACTGGCCATCCCCCATATATGGAATGCTTCTCATTCTCACCCCCTGACTTTCTTCAATACTCAGCTCAAGCACTCCCTTCTGTAGGAGACCCTTTCTGGTCATCCCCCTCTCTCCATGGCTAAGCTGAAAGGGACCTGACACTTCTTTGGGCTTTGATAACCATCCCCATTCAGGACAAATTGAGCCACTGGCCTTACAAATTCATATTTTAATCTCCTATCTCTCAGCACTCTCCTCAACACACATACCCTTTCTCCCCACAATGTGTCATGGAAGACAGGTTAGACATGTTCTGTTTGGCCCAGAGGAGGGGTAAGGGCAGGAGATCTAGGAGTAATGGAACTTGGAAAGAGATAGGTTGGGGCTCAGTGATAATTTTTCTTCCTGAACATAGTCTTGAATAAACTATACCTTGAGTACTGAGCTCTGTTCTGGGCACCATGGACATAGACACCATAGCACAGATGCTGATAGACTGGAGAACATCAAAAGGTGGGAAAGCAGGGTACTTGGATTCAGTTGATGGAATCAGGGAGGATAGCTTGGAAAATACAGCCTTCAGACAGGATGGAAAGATCATGATAGTTTTTTCAAGCATGTGAAGAGTTGAAACAGGAAAAATGGTTTAGCCCTATTCTGCTGAGGTTCAAAAAAGCGGAGTTAGGAATGAAGGGCTGCAGAGAGTCACACTTGAGCTTACTCTGTCTGAAGGAGAGGAAAATAAACCTTACTAATAAAGACAACTATTCAGTCCATCAATGAGCATCTTTTAAGCAACTATTATGTGCCAAGCCCTGGGAATACACACACACACACGCGCGCGCACACACGCACACACACACACACACACACACACACACACACACAGAAAGCAACTTCAAAAGAGGAAGATGCTATCCAACATTGGAACATGTGGCCTTGGGAGCTGGTGTATCACTTCATCAGGGACAAGACCTGATCACTTGTCAAGTATTATTTTGGAAGGAAAAGAATAGATTGGACTAAAATGCCTCTGCAATCTTGTTCAGCTCTGTGAGTCTGTGATAACATGGGATTGTGTCATTCTGTATAAGTGAGTTCCCCTGTCACCAGAAGAGTTCCCTCTCGGAAGGTGATCGCTCCCTTGGTGGTGCGATCATAAAAGAGATGCATGCATTCAACAGAGGGCTTGAGTATGATTTCTAGAGACTTTTCAGCTCTGAAATTCTATTGTTCTGGTCTTGACCTTTCCACTGGGCACCTCTTCGACCTTGGGCAATTCCTTTCTTTTCCATTTTCTCATCTGTCGAATGAGGGGAAGGGACCCACTGACTCCAAAGGTCTAACTTGTTCTTATATTCCATGTTCTGCCGTGAGTTTCATGAAATTCATCACAATGTGCCTAATGATTCCTGCCCTGACCACGTTCTAGCCTCTGTACTTGTAGGAAACTGAAGGAGATTGAATGACTCGCTTCCCAATCTTTTTTCTGCACCACAGTCAATGAGTGTTGTGACTTTCGTGAAAGTATTCTGACAGACAATCGAGAACAGACCTTGGATGTGGACATCAATAGTAAATATGTTTATTGACTTATTTTATTTACATAAATATTTATTAATTTATTAATGACCTGCTGGCATTGTGTTAAGTGCTGAAGAAGTCTGAACTGAATACAAGTGGTGTTGGTCACGATGGTTGGTTGTTTAAAGACTTACTTGGAGAAGACTTTCACCTGTTATCAGAGTATTGTCATGAAGCAGGTGCTGTGGAGCACTTGTAACTTTGTAGACATTAAAGATGTCAAGGTCATCTACTGTGTCCCCAGGTCATCACCAGTCATCTCAACTGGACTTCAATGACTCTGGAAGAGAGAGAGGCTGATGACTTTGTGCACTTCTGCCTCATATCAGTCCAATTCACACACAAGTCAAAATGGCACCCATGGTGTCATTGGTTCTCCTCAAGAATGAAAGACAAACAAGAAAATTGTGTGTGTGTACCCTCGTTCTCTCTCTCTCTTCTCTCTCTCTCTCCTCTCTCTCTCTCTCTCTCTCTCTCTCTCTGTCACACACACACACACACACACACACACATGCACATGCACATACATTTTTGTTATCTCTATATATACACATTGATTAATATCAATATCTAAACACATACACACACATTTTATATATATATATGTATATATACATATGTGCATTTTCTTATAGATATATATCCATCCTTGCTATCTCCCTCAATAGAACATAAGCTGCTTGGGAGGAGGAATTGTTTCATTCTTCATATTTGTACCCTCAGAACCAGGAACAGCTCCGGCACACAGAGGTGCTTAATGTACATTTGATGGATCTTAAAGATGAATGTGAATTCTGGATATATCCAAAGGCCACAGTTCTCTCCTGGAAAGACAAATACGCAAGCTTTTAGCCAGAGGAAAGAGGGAGATGGCACAGCTGGGCCATGTTCGGAAAGAGATCTCTGCTCCCAGCTGCTCAGGTCATTTACTGACACCGGCATCTGATGGAGGCCAATAGCCCCCCATACATCATCCCTCTGCCTTGCTGTCATTTCTGGTTCACCTTTCATGTAAACATCCCTGGGGGCAGGGGCCATTGAGCCTCAATCTGTCCTGCTCATAGGGAATTTTTCATCAGAAAAGCACCACCCGGGAAGCCTCCTACTTTCTGGGATGGGAAAGAAGCTGTAGCCTTGAGCAGCTTCTAGCTTCCAGATTTATTTTCAGTCACTTGCCTAAGTTAATCTGCGCACCATGGACACCCCGGAATGCCTGCTGATACAAACACCGTGAATCTCTCCCGGTGTCAGCGGGTCTCTCTGTTCTCATCTGCAAGCTGAAGCACGAGCCACAGCTCCCATTGGCAGCCATCCGTCATCTCTGCGCTCCAAAAATCTGGGGTGAGTTTGCTTTTGTTAGAGCAAAGTATTTATAGAAGAGTAGGGCAGGGAGCTGAGGTCTCGCAAAACACACAGAGGAGTGATGAGGAAAATACTGACTTAGCCTAGAGAACCAATCACTCCCTGCAGTTTGTATTTTAGAGGACAGGGAAGAGAGGAGAGAGGGACATGTTTCTAAAAAACATGGAACTTAAGAATTGACTTTGAGTCCAACAGGAACCTGAAGAAATATTCCCAACTAGTGGTCATCCAGATGATTCTTGAAGACCCAGTAACATTGAAGGTAAAAAGATAGGCTTTTGAAACATAGAATATCCTGGGATAAAAAAGTTGAAAGTATTGTACAATTTCTCATGTGTGATCAAATAGAAATGTCTTCTGTTCATTTCTCAAAAGTGGGACATTGGGAATTATAATATCACCTGCATCAAGGAAAGTATTTCCTGGCATGGTTACTGCATGAGAATCCTACACATGCCCAAAAAGTGCACAAGACTTACCTTGCCACTGGACATCTTTGCCTGCTGTGACACTTGGAGTGAGCAAGGGTGACTTGATGGATGGGCTGAGACAAGGCTGAGATAGCATCTTGGGACTTAGGAGAGCAGAGATCTTATCCTTCTGACTAATGCTCTATGGCCCTGCTTGGGGCCTCATTTTCTTCACTGAGAAAGTGAGGAAGTTGGGTAGAATGGTGGATAAGGTCCCTTCCAGTTATGCTGTTAAGATTCT